>JABXWE010031293.1:0-15232 GCA_014611495.1 Limonius californicus
ACGAGAACGAGAACGAGAACGAGAACGAGGACGAGGACGAGGAAGAGGAAGAGGACGAGAAAAAGGAAGAGGACGACACTCATACAGTTAACAATTTTGGTATAATAAGGTCATTACGATATCAGAACCACAAAAGTGAAAAAACTCAAACCAGTATCTCTCCGTCCTATTCAGAATCCACTATTATTCGAACATGATTGGATTTGTTTAAAAACCGCTTTGAAATAAATTGTTCTACATAGGTGACGTAAAGATTGCTCGAATGTTTATTTCCATGACAGTGCGTCTTAAATTTCTTTTTTTTTTCATAAAACTAAAAATTCAAAGCGTATCTGCCGAGAAAGAATAAAACCCGGAAAGTTCCCACAACAAAAACTAAAGCAAAAATACAATATCGCTTAGAATAACAACAAATTTATTAAGTAACTGACAGTTTAATGCGATTACAATTTATTACAAAAGCGAACCCATGTTAACTATTATTTAAAATACATTATATTGTTATAATTTAATACTACTATTTACCAATCATGTAAATCTAGTTATTACAGCTAATGTTCACAGCGAACTCTAATTGGCATGCAAAAGGCAACTTTAAATTAAATTTAATTGCAGGCTTGAAGAAAACTATTTAGAAATTTTAATTTTCATTGCTCTGCCGGTAATATTAGCACTTTAATCAAAATATTAAACAGATTACGGTTAGCCTCTCCTTCATCATGTAAACATTCATAATGAAATGCAATCGTTTTACGGCAACCGCACACACTTTAGTTATAATAAAATGTGCTTCCAAGTTACATATGTTTATTCCTTTTGTGAAGGATGAATAGGAAAGCTTTCTCGTGATATAATAAATATTTTATATATTGGTTCGAAATTGTTGCTTAGTGAATTTTGAAAAAGTTTCCTTAGAATTTCATTGTCTAAACATAATCTGTCTAAAGCAAACAAAATTTTTTTAAGAGAAATGGCTGTCAATAGACGGTAGTCTCCTGTGTGTTACTCTACAGGGTGGTTGAGTTTTCGTTCTACATTAAACATTTGCTTTAAAATAGAACTATTCAAAAATTATTTTCAGTTTTTTTTTAAATATTCATACCTCCTGGATTTATCCCTCAGTCAAGAAACTTGAAAATTGAAAACAGAATACCAGAAAACGTAAAAATAATTGCTTGTTAAATTCTAAAGAAGGCAGTATTTTAAATTTAGTTTTAGCAATCTCTCTTCGAGTGCTTTCTCTCTTAAAGGACGTAGCCATCTTCTCTCCTATGCCTGTGTTGCGCGTTTAGAGTGCCACAGACCTAGAGGACCTACAGCTTAACGTGGGCTCACGGGCAGTGTAATCACTTCTACTGCAGAGAAAATTTACTAGACAGAATACCTCACTGGTTTGCCATTGCCTTGCGAGGGAAAACGGCTGGGAATTGAACCCAGAACCTTCAGCGTAGAAGTCTAACGTGCTAACCTCTAGCTCACGGCCACCTCGTTTTAATAATACTTATACATATATAAGCTGACTATAAAACATTATTTAGACCAATTAGCCCCGAAAGCACTGTGGATGAATAACCACCAAATATAAGAAACTTAATATTGTAAGATCTGACGACCTGGGTGGCCAGTCTCAAGGCTAACGAAACTAGATAATCTTTTTTGTTGTTGTAATTTTCTTGGCTAAAGGGTAGTATAAAGCACGATTAAATATTTAAAGAAGAATGAAAAATCAGCTACTGTATACAGAACACATTCACAATTTTCCGGAGATTAATCCGTAGATACAATGCATAGGAAAGTATATATTTCCCGGATACTCTGGTTAAAATTGTGAACTGTATCATTGTTACCAAATAATGTTAGTATCGTTTGGTTAAAAAATTTACTTTTAAAACTAGGCAAAAATCAAAAATAGAATTCAAGATTTTCGCCTTCATACCTGACTCATTTTCCAGTATTTTATGTGAAAGTCTTGGAAGCAGAAACGTATGGCTAAGAACAGTTGAAAATTAACTTATCGGCCAATATTTTATTGATAGTAATCTCAATACAGCAAAACTTTAAGAGTTATTAAGGAACGACATCATTCAGGCAATAGAAAAGTTAAACATCGATGACCCGTGGTTTCAGATGGATGAAGCCCCTCCGCATTCCACGGATGCTATAAGAAACTTTCTAAACGACAGGTTTCCAGGGCGTTGGATAGGGAGATTCGTTACCGTACCGTGGCCCCCGCGTTCTACAGATTTGTCGCCTAATGACTTCTTTGCTTGGGGATACCTCAAATCCAAAATTTATACAAATATTCCAATACAAAGTATTGATGAATTAAAATATCGCATACGTACCGAATTCAATAGTTTGAATCCTGACTTTCTTGCGAATGCTGTGCGTGCTTTTCAACACCGTTTAGGTTATTGTTTAGAAGTACAAGGTGGCCATTTCGAATACTTGTTGTAACTGTTGTTTCTATTTTCGTTTCCGTTTTCTGACATTGATATTTAAGGTTTTACAATAATAATCGTCGTTGTTATTCCGCTCATTTTGATTTACTTATTTAATATAAACACCGCATCGAACATAACCTTCATACTAAAGTAATTCACAACTACAGTGACGTTTGCGTCTGTTTTTTAGTTTTCTGTATAGTTGGCTGCCTACATAATAGGCGTAATTAATGCGTTCTTTTTAAAAGTATACATAACAATGTATACTAAAAAGAAAAATTCTCTGTATGTCAACATTTTAAAGGCATTTCTGGGAATTGCGACGGGGTGACACGCCGCGGTCTGTTCTGAGAATTGGTACCAACTCACTTGTTGCTTTCTTTTGGGGGAACGGAAGAAATCTAGCTTAGAATTCGAAGGCGTCCAGATGTTTTTGTGACCAGTGAAAATAGCGCGGCATTAAAACGCTTACTTTAATTTAAAATGTTTCCGATTTCTTTTTTACAATGAAACTTGACGCGAAACGTGGGTTAACTAGATACAGGATTGAATATTTTACTTGAGAATACCGTGTGGTTTCTAGTACCGTTTTAAACGGCTAAAAAATAAAATCGTTTCCCAATATTTGTTCCCTAAAAGATTCGCCGTACCAATAGAAATTTCTTGGTGATTTAAAATAATTAGTTCGCCATTTTTCCAAAGACGTAATTTTTATGACGTTATACGGTATAAGTTGGTTCCTTGTTTCAATTGTCAGTGACTTATCTTAGCTGTCGTCGCGGTCTCTTTCTCTCTTCCTTCTACTTCTTCTTCTTTATCTTTTCCCTTTTGTACCATTACAGTATAGGGTTTTTACCATCTTGATTTCCTGTTACTTTTCTTAAATATCTTTCAAATATATTTTGGATTTATATTTATCTAGCATAACCCATGTTTCGGCGCTGTATGTTAAGATTGGTATATATATATATATTGTTGTGTACAGGCAGCAGCGAACTTTTCCAGCTCTACGTTGACTACTGTTTCACGTATCCACCTATTTCTGTATGCGACTAACTCAATAACAATTTATCTCCGTTTCTGGGTCGCTCGTAGATTATAGTACACATCTAAGCTCGCTGTCATTCAATAGGTACACTCCAAATAAAATGGTCACCACTTACTTTTAATTCCAATTCTTTAATAGGTTTGTAAGTTATAGACAACTAAAAACATGTTCTGTTCCAAATTAATACAGTTAATGGCTAATTTGAAATTTATTTACTCCTTCCAGATTATCGTGATAATTTTTCCTAACTTTTTACAAAACTGTTTACCCATCAGCCCGACAACCCTCATGTTTGCCCAATCGAATATATTCAACGATCTCATTTGATCTACGCCAACGTTTATTAAATGGATAAATCAATATCCCTTACTCACATCCTGCGATGTGCCAAACATTTTGCAACAGGTCAACTAAAATTAACAAAGGTAATGAGAGGAATGAAATTACATTGTTAACTAAAATATCACGACAATATATATGTGGCTTTGTAGATTCTTATTTTGATGTTATTCGTTTTTCCTCTAAGCAAGTTGTCCAAATCTTGATTTTCCTTTTCATTTCTGCTAAGTCAGAAAGGTGAGCATTATACCGTCTGCGTATATCAGATGGAAAGTTTTAATCGGCGTTAGATTTTAATGTCCTATTGTTGACGGTCTTGTTTTTGTTTTTTCTTAGTATCTGATCCAAGAAAATTATAAACAGGAGTGGTCTGATACTATTTAAAAATTTCTGATTTTTCTCCATTTAATCTTCCTGTCCATTTCATTTTCGTGTATACGATCTTTAGTAATCTTTGTATTTTGGGTGGTGTTTCAATTGCTTCTAGTGCTTTCCATATTTCTTGTTTGGGCACTGAATCAAAGGCTGCGGTTAAGTCTGGAAACGTTAGGTATAGGCGCCTATATTTCTCTATCAGTTTTTCAGTTAGTTTTTTCGACGTATAGATATGATCTTGTGTCTGTCTTCCAAGTCGGCAAGCTGCCAGTTCTTCCTCCAGTTTGCCTTCTACTTCTCCTCTTAATCCCTTTTCTGCTATTTTGGTATACCTTAAGGATTACTGGCGATAAGCATATTGCGCGGTAGTTTTCACAATTCGTTGTTTCTCCTTTTTTGTAGATGGGTATTATGAGGTTGTACTCCCATTCATGTGATATTTTCTCTGTCCTATGCTAGTTTATACATGTCCCAGAGCCATGTGATCATTTTTTCTCCACCTTTCTTTATTAGTTCTGGCGTCACATTATCCTCTCCCGCAGCTTTCCCGTTTCTTAGTGTTCTAATGGCTTCTTCTACTTCTTCTTTTGTTATATCGTTTTCTTCGTTTAAGTTTCCATCTATATCTATTCTTTCTATTCTGTTCTGACGTTAATTATTTAGTCCTTCCTCTTCCTTGAATTTGGACCCATGGAATTGTTTCCATGTTTGTAATATTTCTTTGTTATTCGAGACCACCTTGCCCTAATTACTTTTTATATTGCTTATTTCTTTACAGTGTTCCAGAACATTTTCTAATTTTCTTTGCAGTTTTGTTCCATCTTCTTGCCCAACTTCTCCCATGACTCTGTTTTAGCCTGTTTTATCATTTCCTTTGCTTCGTTCCTTTTCTGATGGTATTTTTCCTTGTCTTCTTCCGTTTTGCTTTGTTTATATTTTATCCATGCTGTCTTTTTCTCTTTCACTTTCTGTCTTACTGTGTCATTCCACCAGCTTATACTTTTTTGTTTGTAATTTATCTTTTTTGTCCCGTAAGTTTCTCCTGCTTCTTTTAGGATGGATTCTCGCAGTTCCTTCCACTTAAAGTCTATGCCCAAGCTTGCCCTTCGTTTTGTATTGCTAGTGTGCTTAATTTTTCTGTTAGGATTTTCTGATATTCTTCTTGTTTTCGGGTGTTTCTAGCTCTTCTAGTTTAATTCTGTGGTAACAACTTTGCATTTATTTCTTGGGTGTGTTAAAAATGGTATCTGTTATCAGTAGTCTATGGTCCGTTAATAGTTCTGCTCCTCTTATGACCTTGACATCTTGTATATAGTATCTCATAGATCTTGTAGATACGTTATATAAGTATTATAGATTTTACTGCCTTGCTTCTAGTTGCTAGGTTATTTTACGTATCCTTTGTGGTTGTAGAAAGAGATTCCGATAAAATATGGTTCAGGGTACAGAATTCTATCGCTTTTTGTTCATTTTTGTTTATGGTTTCTTCTCCCCCATATTTACCCATACTTCCGAATCGCAGGTCCTTATTTTTTCCTGTGCGGGCGTTCCAGTCTCCTGTTATCATTACATGTTTATTTTTTGCTGGCCTTCGAACATCAATTAAGTGAGAATCAAGCTTCTCTTTGATTATTTGTATACCCAGTGCTTGGATTTGGAGAAAATAGAATTAGCTGCAGTTTTAAAAAATGACGGAACCTTCTGTTGCTAATCGTTGTAATTTTTTGTGTATTACAGTACATGTTGTAGCCAGTGACGGCTCGAGCAACAGGTTCCAACGGCTCGAAGCCTGTATCTTTATACATACTTTATAGCTAGACCAACTCTGGTCCTCGTTTGAACATTTTGGCGGATAACTGTACACACAATATTATCTAATATATTAGATACCCCTTGTTAAATAATTTATGACTCATTATTTTTGTGTATTTTTACTTACATTTTTCTAGATTGTTCTTTCAACATCTTAAAAATAAAAACCATTATGGTGCATTTAGTTGATTGACCATACAACAAAAAAATATTTTTACTTTCTATTGCAGCCAGTGATTAATTAATTAAATATTCCATGCTCATCTCGACCCCTACGAGTTACAGCACATTATGTAGGTGGAAACAAATTAATCTGACATCTTTATCACGAATGTATATCAACACTCGCAATTTCCACTGAAGGTGTCTTACCGCATTAAAATGCGCATTAAGTAGAAAACTAATGAAGGAACGGAACAATAAATAAAATCGAACAATGTAATTAATGCTTGTCAAGGTGGTTCGAGGCCGCAGCGCGTCCGTAAGTGGAGATTACACAGTAAAAGATTAAAAATTGCGCCGAATTGTCATCTTCGAAAACAAATTGGTTGTCAGATTTTTGCGTCATCCTGCCAGCTGTAATTATATACAGCCGCTGTTGCTATTATATACGATTATATTATAGGCACCTATACAATGTGCTTTTTGCAGGAGGTCAAATTTCCCACACGCCGTGTGGCATATCGAACTTATACACGCCTGCTTCGCTGTAGACAATATTTTAACGCTCTGGGAGTTTCTCGAATTTGTTTTAACAATAGAAACTGATTTAATGCTAATGCGCACCTGAATACTGGCAATAAAAGCTTAACTAATACATCAATCTTGTGCTATCAGAGGCAGTTTTAAACTGATTAATCGGATTTACAAACCTCAGTAAAAGAGTAAATAAAGTATATTTAAAACGTATGCAGTATATCCAAAAATGTCTTTAAGAATAGTATAAATACTATTAAAGAAGATGTTCAAAAAATCTGTAATTCAAGATTTGTCATCACTTATTAGTGCGTATACATAACCTAGCTTATAAATACGTCATAGGTTATAACAAAGTAACTACAGTTTTCACAGTACCTTAAACTAGTCGCCCACTACACTTCTTCTTGATAACGCTTCTCGTCTCACAAAGCAATGCCCAGATCAATTTAGGATGTATTTGGATTGTTTGTAGTTAGCATGATGACATAATGATCTTCGACACAGATTTGCAGTAAATACCTTTAAATCTTATTGACCTCTCTTTCTTTAGAAGAGATACATTTGATCGTAAGTGCTGTCTAGTCTATTGTATTTATCTTTTGGCTACAAAAACAGCAATAGAAAACATACGACCATATTACTTCTAAACACACCTGTTTTTGTGTAGTTGCTGAGGAAAACCATAAAATTTAACATAATCCAACGAAATTATTATTATTGAACAACATTTGACACTTAGTTGTCAAATGTCACGTGTTGATTGAGTCACCGACCACCGACTCACATTGCATGCAAAACATGCATTTACGTTGACAAAATTCAATATCACTTGACCAGATTTCACTATACCTTTCAAAAAACATTTTGCTCTGAAATTCAATATTAAGTTTTAATTTTAAAGGTTAAACATTAAAACTCTAACGATTTATTAACTTCAAGGCATGAATAATATTAGTTTTACGCACCCCAACTCAAACTATCCAGTACAGCTATAAACACATTTCTTAAAGTAACCCAAAAGCACCAACTGTCAAACAGAAATACCGTGTAGGATAATTTAGAAATGAGTAATTTTGGAAAATAATTTCTGAAAATTGCGGAAATTCTGAATTCCAAGTAAAATTGCTTGTAGAATTTACGGATGTGTGTCTAGATTATGATGTTGGTCGCAGTGTTTTTTAACATATGTTAAATCAGATGCTATTGACTGCAAAATCACAGGCAGTTTAGTTTGCCACGCGTTTCTCTTCATAGCTAAGCAGAAGCACCGAAAGTCTACAGTTCAACGTCGGATTCGAATGACAAAAATACCAACGAAAGTTCGGGCATTTAACTCTTCAGTTACCAAATCCGAATTGGGGAAGTATGTGTGACTGGTTGCAACTCTGAATTTGTATTTTAATCGATTTCAATCGTAGACATCTGCCACGGGGTTAAACGGAATTGTAACACATAAACGATGACATACCCTAGCATAGCTCAGTGGGGTAGGGGGGATTCCATTTGTAAAATCCACCACGCATAAATCTGATAAAATTTGTAATAAGTCGTAAGAAGTGAGGGCACCAACGAGCATATCACTACATCCGGCACTGCTCAAGCTCCACGTTACTTTGAACGCAATTTGTTCCTAATAAGAAAGAGTGAATTTATTAGCCCCGTAAACAAAGGGGCGCCACAATCGCTTTCAGCTGTCCTTACAGGAACCTGTACGTTACTTTTAACAAAGATCAAAATAACGTAAGAGTTGAGTTTAAAAAAGGCATTTCATTAAATATAAAAAAGGCGTACAAAAATACATGCAAAATTGTTAAATGATTATAATTTGGTAACAAACAAAGATAAACATTATTGAAAAAAGAACAAACACTCTTGGAAACGAAACACCTTAATATTAAACAAGGGGTCACGCACAAGTGAACCCCAAAACAGTTAATAATACCTGGAAAAAAGATACTGCAAAAAGGCCTTGTACACGCAGTAGTTTCTTATATCGGTAAAGTTCTTCGAATAAAACATACCAAATTATAAACTGATTTCACAGGATTGCACAGCGAACGGCGTCGTCTCAAGGGGACTTCCCACTCGGTAAAGTAAATGTAACAGCTGAAGCGTGGCTAGCAAAGCTTTTGACAATTTACCTTATACGATAAAAAATTGGCCCTTCAGGGGGTGTCTAGCTTGAGTCAGAGACAATGGTAGGATGTGGTAGGGTTTTTATAGTTGCTTCTCTCGAAACCGCTTGCTTTTGGTAGAGTTTTCAATATTGCGTCATACGAAAATTTACGAAATTTCCCAAATCGGTCCTTTAAACGATATTTTCGGAATTTTTGGGAAACCGGATATTCCCCTTTTTCGGATGTACCGTGAATGGTACCTCACAAAATGAAAATAATTACCTATTGGTAAATTACACTGATTCGGACGCCCGAGGGAAATTTTAAATCTGCGAGACACTCAGATCGAGAGCTGGAACCTGGCTTTCGTCTTTTCCCCGCACTTAACGGTGTGCTCGGGTTAATACTGCGTTTACAGATAAATAACGTCGCGCATACACGGTGCGTTCAATAAATCGGCCGAACGTCACACATCTTAGGACGATCAGTCTCAAACTAGTATAAAATGTATGTGCTTAAGAAACCTCTTTATCATTTTTAAAATGTGAAGTACTGTCATACCTACTTTAACGTTCGTAAGTTCCCTTCGTTTCCACCAGATCTACGTTTACGACTTCTATCTGTCTGTATTGGTTTGTAAAGATTGGTCTAACCGTTACTTGTACTACAATAATTAATTGCTATCCAAAAACACTGGCAAATAAAAAGAATCATACAATCTGCGCCATTTTTACAACTGACCTAAAAATTGTGATAAGTGCAAACAAAATATTTTTAGAAGGAAGGAAAATTATTTTTAAGGATAAAGAAAACAATTTAGAAATACCTCAGTTTAACTACTTATAACCCACAATTCAGCAGAACTAACGTTGAAATAAGTCACCTAATTATTACGTAATTCTAACAATAGATCATTATTGTTTGTTGTTCGTCCAGATAAATGTTTATGGTTCAACCTATGAGTTTTGCATATCTTGATACAACGCATGTTATAAACAAAAACTAAAAACTAACCTTAAACAAGACGTGCTCAACACTTGACGATGATTGATAAAGAAACCTATGCCGAACAAAATTGTGAAAGCTTGTTATGGTAGGCAGAATGGAAAAATTATTTATATGAAAATTCCCGTCCTAATTTGTATTTTTATACATCGTAGGATAAAATAAATAGCCCAATAATGAAACACCAAATGAGCCAGCTAGGTCATGGCAGCACATCTTTTCAACATAATATAGAATACAGCGGTATGCCCGCTGGTGTAAGAGGAAGGTAGGAGGTGGCGCAACCTGCGAGCCGGTCAATAACTGACCCCCCTCACCGCTTTCAGTATAAATCGCGCAAGTAATTGTCATGTATAGAAAAGAGCCGCATCATGAAGAAAATAAGCAATCTTTTAAATAAGCCCTTTTCCATATATTATTTTAAAGAAAAGCTTGAAATAAAGCAAATAAGTATACCTATGCCTGACTTGGATATTTCAAAAAGATAAACTGCTTCTAATGGTTCGTATTCTAAAGAGCAAACGCAAAGGTTTACCCGAAATATCTATTTAAAAAACAATTGGCTGTCAGCTTTTCTTAATAACATCAAAAGATTTAATATTTTTATAATATTTATAACGTCCTATTTTCGTAATTTTTACGCAATAATATTTCTACACCACTTCTCCAGTTGGAGAAACCAGATAACAGATACGACAAAAACATATCGGGTATGATTTTCGTCTTTTGAAAGGTGGATTTTTAATGTATATCAAGTTACGTCCGAATTATAAAGTGTATAGAAAAGACAATAACCTTAAACACTGCCCCCGCAACCTCCACACTATCTAGCCCGCTCGGAAAATGAACAGTCGTGGCACTACAACTGTACAATATCAAGAGCTGCCATTGCTTCATAGTATTTTTATAACCTGCGTGGTTTATGTTGCAGTTGTAATAACAAAGAATGTATTTTGTTTAATTTCATTACACGTAAAAATAATATAGCCAAAATTGTATTGTTATTCATTATTATTCTTTTTCTTTGAATTCGCTCTTGCGAGACGTTGTGATTTTCTCTCCTATGCCTGTGTTGTACGTTCTAAAGTAGCACAGACATAGGACCTACAGCTTAATGTAGGCTCCGAACTACGAGAAATGCAACCACTTCTACTCTAGAGAAAATTAACTAGGCAGAGTACCTCGCTGGTTTGCCATTGCTTTGTGTGGAAGAACGGCTGTTTAAAATCCGATGTTCTGGTACTGGCAATTGTACCCCAGACTTTTAAGGTAGAAGTCTAACGCGCTGATCTGGAGCCCGACGGCTGTCTCTGCTTAAAAAAAAATGCTTAATTTTGAAACAAAAAAAAAACTTATTTAATAACTGAATTTGGTTTATTTACTAAGCAAAAATTGTTCAGGATTTTTTGGCTGCAACTATACATGTTGCTATACATTTCATAAATCCAATTCGTTAACACATTTCATAAATTAGTACAGCATGACTATTAAATCCCCACCGTATTACACTAACGTCTGGATCTGAATAATGCGAGTATATCTTGAAGAATGCAGTTGCATGTCTCGTGCTCATAACATGAAATGAACCGACAGCCCATGTTGGTTTGTCATTCCCTGTCGCATATGGTAATCAAGAGGCCGTATCCTATGTAAATCCAACAGCTATTTTACGGTACGTATTAAAATGCACTATTAAAGCCACCATCCGTACGCTGTAACTGTACAATGTTAATCTATTTCAGATTTTAATATGCAAGCTCCGTGTTTTACATATTTGCGCCTGTATGTATTTAATTACGGTGAATTAAGGAACTGTTTATTAATTTGAAAGTCAAACAACTTCCATCCTGACTAAGATAAGGAAGCCTGTGCGATATTTTGCTTTTCTTGTGGAGGCAAGCTCGTTGATCATGGAAATTTGCGCAAGAATTGAATACATTAAACCAGTAAGTCTAAGAGAAACATTCGCAATTAAGGCATTACTTAGAAGTACCAAGTACACCAACTTTTTGTATGAGGAAGCATTAACGTTGATCCAGAATCCAGAAAATTGCAGTAAAACATCTGGATCTTTAATTGATCATAACACATAATTTACAACTAAAGACTGTTCATTTAAATTAAACTACTATTGACTTAAGGTGCCTAATCTGGGATAAATTCCTAAATTTGGGAATATTGGGTAACCCAGCTGACGTTTGAATACCCAAAATAATTTATTGGTCATATCTTTCGAAAACTAGGTAACATACAATTTATTAAGGACGAATAATGGAGTAAGAGTCGTTGTCTGCTACCTCTACCTCAGCAGTGTGCGTTATCTTGATGCAAGATGATCCTTCCTCTTGGACGATTTTCGCAAACATTTTGGAGAACTTGAGGGAAACAAACTGTAGCGTATCATTCAGCATTAACTGTACGACGATCCTCCAGTGGTACAGTAGAAACACGTCCAGTAATTCCAAAAATGTAGCGACCAGCTTTTTGTTTCGGCTTTTTTCACTAACAACTTTTGGTGGAGCTGATTCGTTCTCAAAAATCCACACTGCCGACTGTTGCTTTCTTTCGGGATCATAGCATAGCTCAGTATACCCACGTTTCATCACCTGTCATGACGTTGTACACCAAATGAGACGATCCATTGTCAAAGAGATCCAGTGTAGATCTTCACCATGTCAACCGGTTTTCTTTTTGACCTGGAATCAAATTGTGGGGAATCCAACGGGCACAAAGCTTACGTACCATCAAATGTTTGTGTAAAATGGTGTCAAATGCTTTCACATCAATCTTTAAGATTGATTGAATACTCCTGGCAGTTACATGCCGGTCCTCTTCAATCATGTTTCGTACAAGACCAATATTCTTTTAGGTAACTGTCGTTTTTGGTTTAAGAGCTCAAAAGTTGTCATTTAAGGAAAGTCTACCGCGTTAAAATTAATTGTACCGCCGCTTTACGGTAGCTAAGAAACACGACTTGTCACCAAACACTCGATTGATTTTCTCAAAACATTTTTTACGGCTTAAGCCACGCGTAACATTGTAAAAAATCACAGCTCGATAATGCTCTTCATTCAATTCCATGATTTCTTGAGGAAAGGATTACTTTATAATTATGTATTATAAAAACCTTCCAAGTATATTTCACAACTTTCGCTATAATTAAACTTGTAAACAACTACGTTAAAATGTCAAGCAAAATTTATTTCAAAATATCACAGCCTGCTAGACAGGCTCAGCGGAAAGGGAACAGTCCTCGTATAACCAGGTACCCTTATTAAATTATTATACTATTTAGCTTCCTTCGCAAATGTAAATTAGAACCTCCTTTCTAAATATTTCTCATTTATGTCGAATTATGTGGTGATACAAGATACAAGCATTATTTACGAATTAAGTAGAATTGGAACATTAAGTTAGTTAATATCTACCAGTAAAAGTATGTACTAGTTGTCAACCCCAGCTAAATGTTTCAACATTTTACTCGTTAAACTACAACATTTTAATTACTAAGAAAATCATAAAGTAAAACGCTGCAGAATCTAGTCTTGCAGGATTTAAAATCTATTTCTAGTTAAGAAACTTAATTGTATGAATTTATATAAGTTAAATGTTTAGTTAAGTTCTAAACAGTAAATGTCATTGTAACTATTGAAATATTGGATTGCATTAAATTTGGCACCAATGATGTACAACTTCTATTTTCTATGTAAGCTATTAAACAAGTGCATGTTTTTTTCGAATAACCGGACTGTATCAAAAACAAGTGTTAACTGCTGTTTCCTAGGTAAGCTATTAATCTAATACCTGTCGGTTTCAAATGAACAAACTACATCTGAGTCAAGCCTATTTCAATCTAAATTAATTTGAAAGCCCAACTTCTATTTTCTAAGTGCGCTGATAATCCAATACCTGTCGATTTTAAATTAATGGGCTGTATCAAAAACAAGTCTATCACGGTCTAAATTCGTTGGGAAGGCCAACTTTCAGTTTCTGGTTAATCTTGCAACCCGATACCTTGCCTTTTCGAATGAGCAGACTATATAAAAATCAAGTCTAAACTAGTTCTAAAGTCCAATTTCTGTTGTCTAGGTGAGCGACTACGTCAATATCTGTGGCTTTAGAGGAAGGAGCTACATAAAAAATCAAGTCTAAACTTATTAGAAAGTTCAACTTCTGTTCTCTAGGTAGGCGATTTCTCTAATACCTGTTACTTTAGAAGAAAGAGTTATATGCAGAAACAAGTCTATCGTGGTGTAAATTAATTTGGAAGTTTTACTTCAATTTTCTGGGTAAGCTGTTAATCCGATACCTGGCATTTTCAACTGAACATACTACACCACAATCAAGTCTAAACTCATTCGAAAGTCCAACTTCTGTTCTCTAGGTAAACTCATTCGAAAGTCCAACTTCTGTTCTCTAGGTAAACTCATTCGAAAATCCAACTTCTGTTTTCTAGGTAAGCGATTTCTCTAATACCTGTTACTTCAGAAGAAAGGACTATATAAAAAAACAAGTCTATCGTGGTGTAAGTAATTTGGAAGTTCTACTTCAATTTGCTGGGTAAGCTGTTAATCCGATACCTGGTATTTTCAAAAGAACAGAACTTATTCGAAAGTCCAACTCCTGTTCTCTAAGCTGTTAATCCGATACCTAACATTTTCAGTTGAACAGACTATATCACAATCAAGTCTAAACTTATTCGAAAGTCCAACTTCTGATCTCTAGGTAAACTCTTTCGAAAGTCCAACTTCTGTTCTCTGGGTAAGCGATTTCTATAATATCTGTTACTTTAGAATAAAGGGTTATATGTAGAAACAAGGCTATCGTGGTGTATATTAATTTGGAAGTTCTACTTAAATTTTCTGGGTAAGCTGTTAATCCGATACCTGGCATTTTCAAAAGAACAGACTATAACACAATCAAATATAAACTCATTAGAAAGTCCAACTTCTGTTCTCTAGGTAATCTCATTCGAAAGTCCAACTTCTGTTCTCTAGGTAAACTCATTCGAAAATCCAACTTCTGTTTTCTAGGTAAGAGATTTCTCTAATACCTGTTACTTTAAAAGAAAGGACTATATGTAGAAACAAGGCTATCGTGGTGTAGATTAATTTGGAAGTTCTACTTCAATTTTCTGGGTAAGCTGTTAATCCGATACCTGGTATTTTCAAAAGAACAGACTATATGACAATCAAGTCTAAACTCGTTCGAAAGTCCAACTTCTGTTCTCTAAGCTGTTAATCCGTTACCTGACATTTTCAGATGAACAGACTATATCACAATCAAGTCTAAACTCATTCGAAAGTCCAACTTCTGTTCTCTAAGTAAACTCATTCGAAAGTCCAACTTCTGTTCTCTGGGTAAGCGATTTCTCTAATATCTGTTACTTTAGA
>JABXWE010031294.1:0-17357 GCA_014611495.1 Limonius californicus
TTTTCGTTCACTCTAATGTGATGTGTGCGGTGGTAGATACCGTTAAATAATACGATGTGCGTGCTGACTGGAACTGATTGAAACAAGTACCATACGATTACTACCAAACACCATTTTGGTTACCTTCTCCGGATCGAAAGTAGGCTTCCAAACTAAATTTATCTTGAGGTTCCATAAATACTATCACATTACAAAACAAAATTTTCTAATTAGATTGTCTTACCTAATAAAGCGACCGATTGCGACTGTTATTACGTTACGATTACAGACACAAAAACAAGGAATACATGAAACGAAAACTATAAAAATGATAGTTCACACGCAAATTGTACCCGCACCACTAATGGACTCGAGAATGTAAATATTGATAACAACAAGTTTGCTGACACAACGGAACGAACGTATTATTTATAATAATGGCATTAAATCGACGAGATCACGAGTACTTCAATCATTTTCGATCGCACTGTATTTAAGACAATTAATTGTTAGATTTTTAATGTGTGTAAACAAATATATCCCTCTTCAAAGTAAATGGACACAATTATCAAATTAGACACGTAAAACTAAACCAGTTCCTCTTCACCCCTATTTTATTATAAAAATCACAAAAGGAATATTAATATTGCATAATGATTGTGTTATAAAGAAAGAAAATAATGTATCTTGATTGTAAAACTGTTGAAATTATATGGTTATATAATGAAATGTATGAAACTGCAGTTATTCTATACTTCGTTAAAAAACTGTACCACAAGGCAAATATTCTAGCGAACATGTCTCTCCATATTTTACTGAACATCATTTGCAAAAAAATTTTTAAATCTTATTGTAAGATATTAAGACACGATAATGACCACACTACAGTTAACAACTGTACGCTGTAACTTTAACATTTAGCTTAAAGAGTTACTCATTTATAATTAAAGTTGTTGTTGTTACCTATATTGTTACTGAATAAAAAATACTTTCCACATTTTCTGTTATATTACTATCAGAGGCATACCCTGTTCATACAGCATATCCTCACATGGCCTCTGTAACGAAATTAATTTAATTATCAGGGTAATTAAATCTTCTATCAATCTCAGGGTAATTATTGTTGCAAATTGGGACCCACTGCAAATATTCAAACCATCGACAACAAATAAGTGACACAAACAAATGAAAGGGCATTAGTAAACCGTTGAAAAGTACACACACAGATGCTGTTTGAGCTAAATCTGTTCAACAATTTTTTAGCAATACGAATACAAACACATTTGTCTTAGTTGTATAAAATAACATCAAGAAAGAAACACATTAAAATATTCTTTTTCATATTCATATTTAAACTCTGAGATGGTCGGCCTTGGAACAAACCGTTGCATTTATTCAAATCGAATGCGGTACAGTTGCGTTTCTTAACAGCATGCCTTGGAATCTTCTCCAAATTTATTGAAATACACCAACCTTCAATAACTATTGTGTAGTGCTGCATAATTCTTGGTATAGGAATTTCCGATCAAAGTAAGTAGCTTCCAATCTTTTAATCATTAACAAAATCACTTGAGTTTTGTTTGGATTCAAGAACATAACCTCTTTTAAACACGTTGTAATTAAGTCTTTTTTTTCTATTTAAATAGATTAAATTAAAAATCATTCATCACTTCATTAATTTAATTTTTTTATAGATGTTGTGGTTAGATAAAGTGATTTCAATAATGTTTTGAGTTCCAATAAAAAAAACTCTGACCATCCACTTTCAAACAAAAGAACATGGAAGTACACCGACCTTCAATTTTATTTTCCGAAGCACAAAATTTTCACAGTTTTCTTGGAAGTTTCATAGTAAGTATTTAAAAAATACTTAAAGAGTTGCACCGAAAGCGTGCTCTCACGATGGTCAAAAAACTGGAACTGAACAAATTTTCATGCCAGAAATTTCAACAAAAAAGCATCGTTTTTAAGAAACGTCCAAAGACAAGAACAGAATCGAAAATTTCTAGAGGAATAGAAATTAAGCACAATTTGATAATGGACGAAATCCTGAAAACCGTAAGGAACATGGAGGGATACAAAATGGGGATAAACAAAATAAACGTTGTAAGTTCTGCCGATGACGTGATATTGGTTGCGGAAAACAAAAACAGTCTACAAAGAATGCTATTCGAATTTAACTTAGCCTGTGAGAAGTTTAACATGGAAATATCAACCGAGAAAACGAAAGACATGACTATTCACTATAGCCAAAGAACCGATAAGATGTAAACTAGTCAATTACACAAATAATGAAATTCAGACATTTAGGAGTGAAGCTATTTAGTTATGGCGATCCAAACAAAGAAATGGATGAACAAATAAGTAAAGCGGAAAGAATAGCGGGATGTCTGACCAAACTGTATGGAGGAATACATACCTAAGACAAGACCCCAAGGGTTTATAAAGGTGTCATAAGACCCATAATGACATGCTACAGAGACGGCAGCAGAAACAACAAAAACGAAACAGAAGATACAAGTGGCCGAAATGAAAGTACTGAGAAAGATAACTGGCAGTAACAGTAAGGAAAGGATAAGAAACACAAACATCCGCGAATCATGTCAAGTACCACACATAACAGAGTGGATAAATGGAAAAAAGAGAATGGAATGAGCACATATCCAGGATGGACGAAACAAGATTAGTTAGAATCGCAAGTGACAGCACACCACAAGGAAGAAGGAGCACATGACGTCCCAACACGAGATGGAGTGAGGGAATAACATGAATTAAACAAAGACACCATACAATCTGGATGAAACAAGTTAATAGCTTAACAGAAAAAAAAAGAAAAAGAATCACCCAAATCACACGAAAATCTTATAAACTAATGTAATCTTTTTTATAAATAAATTTACATGAAAACAACTTGTATCACTGTGTTACTCACAGCAAAATACACATTTTGACACCAAACACGGCTTAAATCTGTCAAAGTCACCAAATCACATGAATATTGCAATATTCATTTAAAAATAAATAATTAAATTACACAGCAATATTTAAGAAAATACAACACAAATTTCTTTAACTTCTTAGATAACTCCATTCCAACATATTTTTCACCAATGAATAGTTATAATTTAAGAAATTTCACAATTTAATATGTAGCTGCCAAACTAAAAAAAAATTTTTTGGTGTTATACCAAAGAGCAGAATAAATATAGTGCTCTTTGATTATACTAATTACAGCTGCATAAAACTGTTAAAAAGTCTCCTCTATGCCTTTCTCAAGATGACTCTAATCCAAAACAGCCCATATTTGTGCCAAGGACTTGAATATTACAGTCTACGATGGCAATACAACATCGGAAACCAACAAAAGTAAACGAATTTGAATTTCATGTGTTTAAACAAATTATTTCTTACAGAAAAACTTTACATAGCTTTACATATTTAGTATAGCCTTTTGTAACATAGCAATATATATGAATTGTAAGTTTGTATGAGACAAATTATATACAGTGCGGTCGTAAAATGTCCTCCCCCCCCCCTGCTAACTTTTGAACGACTTGATATTTCTTCACAAAATTGTTTTTACTTTTTAGCCCATATTTAAATTTTATAACTTTCAAAATGGCGGCTGGGCGCCATCTTGAATAATTTTTTTAAATGGCATTGGGGCGAGTGACATTTGAAAGATATTTTAATTCTGCGCCTGATCCTTGAATTTCATTAAAAATATTCATCAAGAAAAAAATGACAGATGATTGAAAATAACAAGTTTATGGATAAAAGAAGGTACCCGGAAAATTTTGCGATTTGCGGTCCGGATATGTTGTTGGCCTCGTCGAGGACAACGACTTTTCCTTATGGTACTTTCCCGTAGCTCGTACCGTTGAACCGCCAGGGGCGTTCAAAGTCGAAACACGAATCGACGTCCAGCACGTGTCCACGTCATCGCAGAGTACGTCGCATCGACAGCCGGCGAAGACGGTTCTAACATCCCCGAAGGGGCGCGGGGGACGCCGAAACGTCGAAAGAAAAACGTAAAAATCGGCGTCAAAACTTAGCCGGCGTTCCCCGCGCTCCCATCGGGGATGTTAAAACCGGCCGTCGATGCGCCCTACTTATGCGAGCAGATTGAGTTTGCAACCGACCCGCTGCGATGTCGTAGACACGTACTGATGTCGATTCGTGTTTTGACTTTGGACGCCCCTGGCGGCCGAACGGTACGAGCTACGGGAAAGCGCCATAAGTAAAAGTTGTTGTCCTCGACGAGGCCAACAACATATCTGGACCATAGGCGTGCGCAGACTTTTTCTTTAGGGAGGGCCACATTGGCTCTTGAAGAAAATAAATAACCATACTATTTTTTAAAACTGAAACTTTATTTGACATAAAAAACATAAGGTAAAATAGAAATTAACATTAACATCTTATTCTTACAATCTCATTCTTCGTGTTCCTGACGTAAGTGTTTTAAACTGATCTATAACTAAATCATAATCTACATTTTTTGTTTTATCTTGCTCAATAAATAAAAAAAGCAATGAATCTAATCGCTCCTGTGACATTCTGTTTCTTAATTTTGATTTTCCTTGAACCATCTTAGAAAATGAGCGCTCACAAGTGCAACTTGTGACAGGGATAACAGAAAGTCGTTTCGTATTTAAGTCTGTGTTTGTTGCACTCTGGGAATTAAGGAATAAATATTTTGTTATATCCATTTTTGCGGTGTCAATATATGTGTTCGACGACTTGACGTTAAAACAAAATGGACTAGGGTCACTACTGACTAAAGGATTATTATACAGCTCTCAAGCATGAACCTGTCGCGACGTGCGTTGTGCGCAAGCGTTCGTAGTAGAGCGCAGTCGGCAGACGGGCAGATGGCTATGCACTTTAAAGGAGGCCCTCTTTAGAGGGGGCCATGGACAGTGTGACATTTCCGGTCTATTAATTTTTTTTATGTAAATTATTGTTAATTATAAATACTTATATGTACGTATCTGCTATCTTATTTAAATAAACTATTTATTATATTTAATGTTTGGCTTATTTAAATTTTTTTAATTAAAAACAGTAATTTCCAATTTTGTATCTAACAGCGTTAACTTTGAAATCCTCAAAAAAATTTGTCTGCAGCGCATACTCTCCTCTACTAGCACGCTTCAAATACGGAACAAAAATTATGTATTCCAAAAACCAAAGCAATTACTGGATGGTTAACACGCCGTCGCAACCGTTAACAATTTTTAGCGGTGCCGCCGTCATAAAATAAGCCTGCGGCGCTACCTTCGTGTTTCTAGTTTGCATTTGACAAGATCAAATTTTCATTTTTATATTTTAGTTCTAAAAGCTTTTTATTCAACAAATATATAAAAACAGAAAATAACAATGACCGATAAAGGGGATAGGATAAAAGAACTCAGAAAGTTGCTCAAACCTATCTGTTGTCGAGTCATATTTTGGATATCCGATGCCTTCCTGGGGTCTATGACATTTCGCCGAATGTCTAACACGCCGATACTATAATTCGGATGTCCAAAACGCTGACGAGACCCATAATGCCGCTTGCTGAAGACCATTCCGCCAATTAAAGACAAAACGCCGACCAATGTTAAACGATGCCACAAAGATTGATAACTTGGCGTCAAAGACGAAAACGGCCGAACCTTGTACGTGCATTATTATATAATTACTATTTCGTGATGAACACTTGGTAAATCAAACCAAAACGCAGAAACGTGACCAAAATGCTGAATTGTAAGGAACACTTTGCCGACTCCGACCATAATGTCGAAATAAGATCAGAACCAAAACTCCGACTATGTCGAAAAGGCCGACAAAAGAATTTTACAAAACACCGAACTCTCGTAACGGGCACTTAGTCGAACGCCGCCAAAACGGCGATATACGTAACTGTGTATATTTTAATAATGTGTATTCAAATTCAAATTGTCCGGTAGGGAAGAAAAAAAAACATTAATACGTTTTTAGTGTAAAATATCTTTTTTTTTCACACATTCATACCACCGCCCCCCCCCCCGGAACCGCTTTCGCATTACTTCAGGCGGGTGCGGGCGTCCCTTACACACTAACCATTCATGCAGCATGCACCCTAAACTTAATTAACTGAATTGCGGTCGCCCCAGCGGGGATTCGAAACCACGCCGGAACAAGCGCAATTCAGGTGACCTCGAGTGGTCAATGCGTTCTCGCACTCGACCACCGCGGTCCCTTAGTGTAAAATATCTAAGCTGACGCACTACTATTAAGATGTAGAAAATACCAAATAATTCCCATACACTTAAATTAAATAAACATGTCGTTAATAAGAGGATTTCAAGTAATAAGAGTATTTTATTCTTTTAGGTAAGCACGTGTAGCGTAGTGTACCCGTACAATAAAGCACATCACCGTATTTTGCATAAACTCCCTTCAAAAATACGTTCTGTTAGAAATTTTTTATTTACTGTTCAACTATTCTTCTACACAAATTATTTTAGATATTTTATAATTTTAGAAATAAGAGGAATTTAATAATAAATAATTTCACAAAACGGAAAATTTGTCAGCAAATCTAGCAGGGAAGTGAAGATTGTTAGAAGATATACCCCTCATTCATAGAATGAATACGAGGTCGGACAGATATATAACGGGATGATCAAATACAAAGCATGTGAGGTAGCCGTAGGTGAAAATACCTCTAGCGTCCTTCGAACTAATCTCCCTCCACTTCTACGCACCGTTGACATCGACGATACAAGTCGCGGATAGCCTGCTTAAACTTGTCACGAGGAAGTGCGTTTAATTCGGCGGTAACATTCCGTTGAATGTTTTCCACGTCGTCAAAGCGCCTTCCCTTGAGGGTCGATTTCAGCTGAGGAAGCAGCATGAAGTCCGCTGGAGACAGATTCGGCGAATAGGGAGGATGTTCTAAGACTGGGACATTTCTTGTCGCCAAAAACGTCTTCACAATCAAGGCAGAATGCACAGGGGCATTATAGTGTAAAAGGTGCCACTTGCCGGAGGCTGCCAAATGCGGTCGCACACGTCGAATGCGTTTTAGTAAACGCGTCAAGACACCCTTGTAGTACAGGCTAGTGACGGTGACACCCGGTGGCACAAATTCTTTGTGAATGATGCCTTGACTGCCGAAGAAAGTGATCAGCATGGTCTTCACTTTCGATTTTTGGAGACGGAATTTCTTTGGCCTGGGATCGCCATTCCATAGTTTGTCTCTTGCTTTCTGGATCGTACTGGAAGCACGACGACTCGTCACCAGTAACAATTGAATCCAGAAAATTTGGGTAACTGTTGGTTGTTGCAATGAAGTCACGGGAGGTGTCCACTCGATGCGCTTGTTGCTCAGCGGTCAAATTCTGGGGAGACATTTGGCACAGACCTTCCTTTTCTTCAAATCCTTCTCCGAAATGGTTCTAATGGTTTCACGGCTAAGGGTAAAACTACACGGACGGATTTATCGCTGCGTGTTTCACGCTGCCACGGCGTCTAGCGACTACACGAGAGCGTTGATATCGTCATTAATACAGTCAGTGGCATAACGGTTGTTGTACAAGTAGGTTGTATTGCTGCAATGAGTGTGTATTTACGTTTAAGAAACAAACGAAACAGAAACGGTTGTTGGTGGATATATCCCATTCTTCGGAGCCGACTATCTACAGGACAATTTCATTTAAAATTTAATGAACATAGACAATACCCTGAAAAGTTCTTCTGTTATTATCGAATGTCTGCTCAACTAGCAGGGTGTTTCTCTACTTCACTTATGAACCTTTCCGTATCGAACATCTTTCACGAGTAATTGCAGATCGCAGATCCACCGATGAATTGCTAATTTCGACTGAGACTGTAATCAGCGTTTAATACGCCGGTCGTGTAGTTTACTTCTAGACAAAACAATATGTTGCACTCTTGACGTTATCTCCGCCCGACGTATTTAGCGTCGCATGTAGCGTTGCTTCCGTCCACGCTCACAAAACGCCGCGTGTTTAACGCTGGTGTAGTTCAGTACATTTAAAACTATGCATTACACTTGGGCGTGGGACTCGCAGCGTGAAACACGCAGCGATAAATCCGTCCGTGTAGTTTTACCCTAATACTCAGCTCCTGCTCCATCATTATCAGTGTCAGTCGTCGATCAGCCGCCACAAGTTGTCGAACTTTTTCGATCGTTACGGGGTTTCTCGTTGTGATCGGACGACCCGGCTTCTGATCATCGTAAAGGTCCTGCCGACCTTCACGAAATCTGGCAAACCACTCGAAAACGCGAGTACATCTCGAATGTCTCCGTGGCCGTTTTCCGCAATTTGCAACAAACCTTAATGTTCGCTCTCTGCTCCATGTTTGACTTGTGTCACATGTGACAGCTGCACTAACTTGTTCATTCGCATGCACAGCCTACCACGCAAGCTCTGACAGGATGCCGTTTTAGCTATGTATAGACGAAAGTTCCAGCTACAATTTGGATATGATTTGGAAACAGTCAGTTTCTTATAGCGTCCGCAGTAGTGCCAATCCCGTTTCATATTTGTCCGACCTCGTATGTGGTTGATGCACGATGGGGCTCCTGTACATTTTTCAATCATGGTCAGAAATTTCCTTAACAAAAATTACAACGGCAGGTGGATAGGGTGAGGGGGTCCAGTTGTGTGGCCACCTAGCTCTCCCGACCTCAATCCGCTCGATTTTTGTATTTGGGGGTATTTAAGGTCGTTAGTTTATTCAAGCCCTGTGAATAATTTAAACGAATTGCGAGAACGAATAGAACATGCCTGCCAAGCTGTTCGTATGAATCCGGGAATCTTTGAAAGAATGCGGCGTTCATTTTTACGGAGATGCGAAGGATGTGTACAAATGGAAGGAGGACATGTAGAACATCTGCTTTAATTATTTGTAATTAAAATGTTTTATTTACACGGCTATTTGTTTTAATGGGTGGGGAACTTATTTAAATAACAAGCAGTATTTATTTTCTTAAAAAAACTCCATATCTTGAAAACGGTTGATTTTCGAACCCATGTTTATTACGACTTTTTTGTTTGTATTGATGAGATCTTAAAGTGGGTAAAATATCCGAACGTATTTTTTAAACACCCTATATATTGTTGTTATGAACTACATAAACAAATAAAATAATTTTAACAATTTTTATGTTCTCTTCTTAGAGTGCTTTATCTCTTACGAGACGTAGCGATCTTCTTTCCTATGCCTGTGTTGCATGTTTAGAGTTTTTTTTTTTTATTAATACGACTAACTATTTACAATCTGCTTCATAAGCATTAAGCAAATTTTATACGTGGGAAAGCAACATGGAAAGTGAACATCCAGTGATGTTCGCTTTTAACTTATTTGTCTAAAACATATATGTATTTATATATGTTATACGCTATACGTGTGGGTACATTTACATCTAGTTTAGAATCTAAATGGTAAGTCTAGTGTATAGTGTCTCTTTATTCTACGAATATGTTCACTATTGTCTAGTAGGTTTAATGCTAAGCTGTTGGAATGAACTTCTAATATGTTTAAATATCTTTCACTTGCACTCACTATTTCGTGTTTCACTGCACTAATGTTGAGCTCAGTACTTATTTCTGCGTTTGTAATGTAATGCGGCGCACTTGTGATGATTCTTAACATTTTTGACTGGAATCGCTCAAGTATACTGATGTTGGATGATGAGGCCGTTCCCCATATTTGTATCCCGTAGAGCCAGATGGGTTTAAACATGGTTTTATATATAAGTATTTTGTTCTCCAGTGACAGCGGAGAATTTCTACCTACTAACCAGTAGTAGTTCCTAAGTTTGAGGTTCAATTGCAGGCGTTTCTTCCATATATGTGTTCTCCAGGTTAATCCTTTGTCGAGATGGATGCCTAGGTATCTGGCATTTTCAGCTTGTGGTATTATGGTTCCATTTAGTGTAACAGGTGGGCACACGCCTCTTCGTTTAGTAAATGTAACGTGAACAGATTTTTCTTCATTTACTTTTATACACCATTTTTTGAGCCATTTTTGTATTCCCTCTAGGTTAGATTGGAGTTTCAGTGATGCTCTTACGGGGTCTTCATCTGTAGCCATAATCACTGTGTCATCGGCAAATGTTGCTAACAATGTATCCTGGGCAACAGGCAAGTCTGCTGTATATATAATGTATAATATTGGTCCCAACACGCTCCCTTGTGGGACTCCTGATTTTATCGGCATCAGGTTGGTCTGTTCTTCTTCGGACTTCACTTGAAAATATCTTTCATGCAGATATGACTTTAGTATGCAGTAAAAATTATACGGAAGCCAGTACTTTAGTTTATACAGAAGTCCCAGATGCCAAACCTTATCGAAAGCTTGCCTTATGTCGATGAAGGTAGCCGTACAGTATTGTTTTTTTTCAAATGCGGCATTTATGTGGTCTACTACTCGGTGTACTTGCTGTATAGTGGAGTGTGCTTTCCTAAAGCCAAACTGGTGATCTGGTATTATTTCATTTTCATGTAGGATCGGCATTAGACGTTTAAGTAACAGTTTCTCAAATACTTTACTTAGGACTGGTAGAAGGCTTATCGGCCTGTACGATGATGGCTCATTAGGGGGCTTTCCTGGTTTTAGGATAAGGATAATTTTAGATATCTTCCACTGAGTTGGGAAGCATCCGGTTTTCAGAATTGCGTTACAAATATAAAAGATCATTCTGAGCCCTTTCTTTGGTATTTCCTTTAATATGGTCCCTGTAATGAGGTCATACCCTGGCGCTTTTTTATTAGCCAAGCTAGTAATCATTGCTTTTACTTCGTTGTGTTTAGAGTGCCACGGACATAGAGGACCTACAGCTTAACGTGGGCTCCGAACCACGGGAAGTGTAAATACTTCTACTCCAGAGAAGATTTACTAGGCAGAATACCTCGCTGGTTTGCTATTGCCTTGCGAGGGAGAACGGCTGTTAAAAATCCGACGTTCCGGTACTGGGAATTGAATCCAGGACGTTAATCGTAGAAATCTAACGCGCTAACCTCTAGCCCACTGCCGTCTCTTTTTTATGTTACTGTTTAAAAATATCAAATAAATTAATTTTTTTTATCTTAACCAGTTACGATAATTGATATTACCTTCCCGTTTAAAAAATTTAGTGGTTAGATTGGCCGTCATGATTACGCTTATAAGGATATAAACTATTAATCAATTATAATAAAATAATTAGAAATATCGTTATTTTTTTTTTATTATGTTTATTTACCAGCCCAGCATATTACATGCTATACACAGTATAGTTATAAGTGATTACAATGTTGGGTTTTTGCAAGAGGACGGCTAAGGCTCCTCAGTAACTAAATTAAACTAAGTGAGTTTATTAAATTAAAGAGTTAATCACTATTATATGCTACTGGATATTTGTCCTGAGGTAACTGTCTCTTAAGTCTGGTATGGATATTTTTCTGTCCCATACCGAAGTGTTTTGCACTGGTACATTTGTCTATATTACGCAAAAACTTTTTGGTTATTTTTTCTATGTGTTCTTCAATATGCGGTACACCTAGTTCGTTATGTAATTGTAGGTTTCTAACAAACCACGGGGCGTTTACGATTATTCGCAGCACTTTGTTTTGTATTGTTTGGAGCTTGCGAATATTTGTTTTGCTTGTATTACACCAAACTTCACATGCATAAGTTAATATCGGTCTTAATAAGGATTGATATATTAATATGCCGCACTTCACACGTAGAGTAGATTTTCGATTTATTAAGGAATACAACATTGAAAGACGAGAATAGCACTGATTAAGTTTGTTGTTAATATGTATACTCCACGTCAGAGTGGTATCCGGATATACCCCAAGATACTTGACGGCTTTGTCCCTGGCATTCCATGCAATTTGCTGTCCGTTGATAATTAATTCAGGTGGTTCCCTTATCCTTCTCAGTGTGGATATCTTTATTTCACATTTGTTGGGATTTATCTTAATGTTCCATTTGTCGAACCAATTACACAGCCTATTCACATTCATTTGGAGTTCTTCTACTGCTTCATTAAGGGTGTCACGTTGGGAAATTAGGGCCGTATCGTCTGCGAACATTCCTATTGTGCTACTGGATGCGTCGCCGATGTCGTGCATGAAGATGTTGAAAAGCATAGGACCTAAGATTGAGCCTTGTGGCACCCCGGCTTTAGTTTTCCTACTGCTGGAGTACGTACTATTAATCCTTACTTGGAATGTTCTGTGTTGTAAAAATGATGCAATTATTATGATAAGGTAAGGCATTATATTCAGTTGAATTAATTTGTATAGTATTCCAGCGGTCCAAACTTTATCAAATGCCTGGGCAATGTCGATAAAGGCTATTACAGTGTACTGCTTGTTTTCGAATCCGGTCTCAATAATTTCGGTGACACGCTTTAGCTGATGGATAGCTGAATGATGGGCTCTGAAGCCGAATTGGAAAGGTGGTAAAATGTTGTTGTTTTTTATTATTTTATTAATTCGCACTAGGATAATTTTCTCTAATATTTTGGAAAGCGCGCAGAGAAGACTTATTGGCCTGTAACTTTCAACGTTTTTTCCATCTTTATTGGGCTTTTTAAATACAATTATATGGGCGTGTTTCCATTTTACTGGAAAGTGTCCTAAGCTCAGACATCTATTAAACAAAGTAGCTAAGTAGGCTAGAGCTTTTCTTGTCAGCTTCTTTAGTATTATGTTGGGAATTGTAGAGTCGTGCCCAGGCGATTTTTTGGTTGAGAGTTTTTTGATAAATTTACGAATTTCGGTTGGGGAAGTATAATCGATTTCTGAATTTTGCTTGGGCATTCTGTCTTCTAGTTGGGACTCGATATATTTGTCAGATACTGCATTATTGTAGTTCGGTTGTGTGGTGAAGGTTTGCTCTAAGTAGTCGGCAATTATATTAGTTTTTTCTTGATCTGTGCTATAGGTGTTATCATTCAGTGTAATTGGAGGGATGATTTCTGGTTTTCTTAGTATTCTTTTCGTTGCCAGTCACATTGAAGGTTCACCGGGTTGAAATTCAGAGATATACTTTTTATAAGAGTTAAATCGTAAATGATCAAGTTCCCATTTAATTTGGCGAGTCAATCGATTAGTTAGAGTTTTCAATCTTGGATCTCTAGTTTGTTGCCATTGTCTACGTGTTTTATGTTTTTGCTTAATCATATCTAATATATGTCGAGGAGGTTGGGTGTATTTATTTCGAAAATAGGTACGTTTTGGAATTGAGGATTGCTGTACTGCATGTTTTACGGTATGTGTATATTGTTCTATTGCATTGTCAATTTCACTTGGGCCTTCTAGTTTTCCTAGCTGTGCTAGTGATTTGTCTAGATGTAGACGGAATGTTTCCCAACAAATCTTACCATTAATAAGTCTGGGTAATGGTTTCGTATATTCTGGAGTTTCAAAAAATGACACTAACACTGGATTATGATCGGAATCTAGTTCTGCAATAACTTTCTGGAATACTGGTAGAGTAAAATTTTTGCTGACGAGAAATATCGTTAATATTTGATAACTTATAATATAACACAGAAAACTATAAAACGGCATTTACAATCACGTTAATCTTATAATGGGACGAAATTTAAATAAATACAGAACGGAATCCAGTCGAAAACTGAAAAACAATTCAAGATAAGATAGGGAGTGCCAGGGAGTTATCTTTCGAAAGGCAAGAATACTAATAATTCGGTTATGCCGTTCACTAATATGTATTAGCATACACGGGAAGGAAGGGGGCAACTGGTAAAGAAAGCGAAAAACAGTGCAATGCTGCAGAGTTAACAAGCTATGAATATACCCATGGTATTTAAAAAACGTTTTTACGATATTGTTGCCTAAAATGCTGCACTGCGATCATTATTTAGCAAAATGTTTCGATAAGTGCCATATGTTATATCTAATTAAATTTATAGAAGCAGGCTCGATAGCAGTGGTGCATAGTAGCGTAAACGTACATACAACCTTAACCGACGGGGAATCCCCTTCGCGTATATTTCCCGAAATAAACACATTACGATATTGTTGCTTAAAATGCTGCACTGTGACTGTGATCTTTATTTAGTAGATTGTTTCGGTAAGTGCCCTACTTTTATACCTATCTAAACGTTGGCTTGTTTGTCTTATAAAAATAATATTACCTATTTAATACCTATTTACAACAGATGTGTAAACCACAATCCATGATTTATATGAATTAATTATTTAAAATTAGGTAGTTTAGGCTACCCAATCTAATCGACATCTACCTGAAGCAAAACCTTTTTTATTTGCTATTATTTTGAATCCATGTCCTGAACTCATGATTTGAATAATGTAATGCTCCTGTTAAAGAAGGTTAATGTTTATCTTAGGACTTTATGAAATTATTTGTTGTTCATGTTAATGTTCCTTGCATGCACTTGTTTAGAATTCAGTAAATTTGGTTTTATTTGTTTATATTAAAACTTTCATGTAAACATTTTAATCTAATAGTGCTGTTACCAAGCTGTTAATAGTTTTTCATAAAAGCGCTGTACAACTGATAAAATGTTTATCTGTCGTTGCAATTCTTCTTCTTGATCCCTGTTAATTGAATTTTGCCTCGACACACTTAACACAAAAAGAAATTGCTTTCCATTTAAAAGTAGGTATAAATGCAGAAATCAACTATTCCTGAATGTTGTTTAACGGATTTATTTTAGCAGTTTTTTCTTTCTTTTTCTTCGCGATGTTTTTTATGTGGGATCTATTTTAAACAAGCAATAATCTGATAGGAAACTGTATTTTGAATTTTTATCTACAACGAATTTGTTTGTAAAGAATAGTGGCATGTCTTATTAAAATTATATTTATTTATTTGATCTTAGGGATTTCGTAATTTTAATAAATTAATTTCAGTTTGTAACCTATAATAGGGTGACCAGACGTACTCTTTTTAAGAGTACTGTACTCTTTTTCAGACGAATGTACTCTGTACTCTTTCGTTTTACATAAATCTATCAAATGTACCTACTCTTTTTCATTTCTGTGGACAGTATTTGAAAGAACTCACCTGATATAATGTATGGTTCCTACTTCCTACCTTGAATACCCCGCGAATATTTTAGGTGGTAAAACAGAGCTCTAAATACTCGTCGTATTATTATTTGCTTTGGTCCTATCACAACGTAAACCATAATCTTTCGTTCGGAAACATGTATTGCACAAGTGTTTTGATCAGATTTTAACGTAATAAGCAACGATGTTTTCAGTAAAATCAAGAATGGGGAAATATCAGCGCTAGAAGTGTCTTCACAGTATTTTAAATTGTTGAATAAATATAATGATAGACTTGAACAGAATTGTTATCCATTTACAGCAAAAAACATTTTAAACAAACTTGTATATGAGGGGGCAATAAAAGAAGAATATGGTTACTCGGTATCAAAAAGATTTTATTCAGAAGTTGTTAGTAGTTATCTTAAGACATGGACAGCAAGGTTTTTTGAAGAGTCAAATAAGATGAAATATTTCCTTCCTAAAGCGAAAATGACTGATGAAGAATTTCATGACTCTTATTCGTATTTTTTTCACAAGCTAAAAATTTCAGTGTTGTCCAAGACATAAATGATAATGAGATATTTGTCTTGATACATATTAAAGAGTGGGAAGAAAGGAAAGAATAGCTTATAGCAAGGTGAAGAACAGTGTCCAATGATATGGTCAAAACTGAATATGATTTCACTCAGCAAATGTTTAATTTGCTTTATTTTTTCTTTGCCAGGTTGAAATGCCCAGTGTGAAAAACTTTTCAGTGTAAAAAAAAACTACTTGGTTGAAGAAAAAAGTAAATTAACAGTAACCACATTGGAACAGGTAATGAAGGTCAAATTCAACATAAAAATGAAATGCAAAGAATTAAGACTGGCAATAAAGGACGATGTAGATTTACTACGGAAAACGAAGTCGTCATAAAAATATGATTAATTTTTATTAGATATTAGTAAATATGTACCCAATTAATTAATCTTTCATTAAAATAAAAATTAATTTACGTTCTTTAAAAATTTACTCTTTTTGATTCAAAAATTTCTGGTCACCCTACCTATAATATACGAGGCTGTTTCAAATGAAATCCGGATTATGATTGTACTTGTTTATTTAATAACTGAATTGACAAAAAAATGTTATCACTATTCTATACAGTCCCCCTGCCTCTCAATACACCTTTTCCATCTGTCAACCAAAGCCTCTATTCCATCGGAGAATTCTTTTGGTTTTATGCGAATGTTCAATAACTTTAAATCTAAGTTTTTCTATTACTGCCTTGGTTTCCATCGAGCAATGCAGCCAAGCATTGTCGTGTTGGAGCAAAACACCTTTTGGCATAAATCCGCAGCGTTTTGTCCTTATAGCTGGCTTCACTTTATCTTTTAATAGGTTACAGAATGAAGCACTACTGACTGGCACCCTTCTTCATGTAATCTTCTACAAGTACCTACTCCTTTCTTATCCCCAGTGGCGCAGCCAAGGGGGGGGCCAACGGGCCTCGGCCCCCCCCAAGACTAGCAGAATTAGCACAATTTTTATTCGTCTAGTCATATGTTCAGCAGCCACTTCTAACGCTACAATTATTTACCCCAAAATATTGAGCAAACATTCATTATTTTAAACTCTTAATTAATTATCCGATTCATGTAAGATAAAGTGGAAATCTGGCCCCGTTATAACGTTCAGAATGTAATTACAATTAAAACGGCACCTCAAATATGAAACACAGTAGAAATATAGCAAAAAGAGTAGTTTTGGAGAAAAGTGCTTTCTGAAATCGGTTTCTGTTTTATTTTATAGATAAATATGAATATCAATATCTTCTTAGGTATTTGAGATTATGATGTTTTACCCACAAAAAGGGCAGTTACAAAACCAACGTGTTTACTCTTCTCTCATGTTTACTGTCAGGGCCCCGACACAGTGAAAGCAGGCAACCTGCCTAATGACAACCGGCACCGGTCGGTACCAATTTTTAGCTTAACAAACATATGGGTACGTATCGAAAAAAATTATTAGAAAAAGTTGTTCAGAATATTATTCTAACCCCATATACCGAGTTTCATGACAAAATTCACATTTTTAATTTTTTCATTATTTTGGTCTATACGCAAAATAATTACAAGTTTATACGCTATTTATTTATTTTACTGAAATATTTGAATACATGACACTATTAAATTGACAATGTGTCAAGTTTTTACTTTCCATGGCACACTAAATATCAATTTAAAAAATAAACTTTAATTATTTTGTGTATACACCAAAATAATGAAATAATTAAAACTGTGAATTTTGTCATGAAACTCGGTATATGGGGTTAGAATAATATTCTGAACAACTTTTTCTAAT
>JABXWE010031295.1:0-11533 GCA_014611495.1 Limonius californicus
ATCCGAATACCGGATTTTTAGCTTTCACAAAATCCGGATCTTCGCATAAAAAAATCCGGATATCCGAAAATCCGAATCCGGTTGTCAGCTCTAGTTAAGATTGCTGGATTACTTGGATTATCCTTACAACTAACATAATATTAATAAACAAATATATAAACACAAGGTATTTTATAAAAGATACCTAGCAAACATGTCTATATTAAATCCAAATTGTATCAACTAGAGATTTGTATAATTAAGATGGCTGGATTCCTTGGATTATCTTTACAACCAACATAATTTAAACAATAGGTACGTAAACACAATGTATATTATAAAAGAACCTAGCAGACATCTCTATAGTAAATCCAAATTGTCTCAACTAGAGGTTTGTATAGTTAAGATGGCTGGATTTCTTGGATTACCCTCACAACTAACATAATCTTAAACAACAAATTTATAAACACAATGTATTTTATGAAAGATACCTAGCAAACATCTCTATATTAAATGGAAATTGTCTCAACTAGAGATTTGTTTAGTTAAGATGGCTGAATTCCTTGGATTATCTTTACAACTAACATAATTTAAACAACTGGTACGTAAACACAATGCATTTCATGAGATACCTAGCAACATCTCTATATTAAATCCAAATTGCCTCAACTAGAGATTTGTTTAGTTAAGATAACTGAATTACTTGGATTATCCTTACAACTAACATAATCAATGTATTTTATAAAAGATACCTAGCAGACACCTCTATATTATACTAAAATTATCTCAACTACTGATTTATTTAGTTAAAATGGCTGAATTACCTGGATTATCCTTATAACTAACATAATATTAAACAACAGGTACATGAACAGAATGTATTTTATGAGATACCTAGCAGACATCTCTATATTCAATCCAAATTGTGTCAACTAGAGATTTGTTTAGTTAAGATGGCTGGATTACTTGAATTATCCTTACAACTAACATAATCTTAAACAACAACTACCTTTTTTCCGTTTTCGTTGGATGATTTTTTACGATTTTAGTAAAGGCCTAACTCAACAATAATGCAAAGAATCGCTTCGTTCAACTTTTGGTAATGAAGCACTATCAGAAAAGACTGTTTACAATTGGTTTGCAGAATTTCGTCGTGGTCGTGTGTTCGTCAGTGATGAATTTCGTGAAGGTCGACCAAAATCGGTTGTTATTCCAAAAAACAACGATGATGTGCGCTACATGATTGAAGAAGATCGGCATGTGACTTACATGGAGATAGAGGCATCCTTAGGCATATCGAAGACTGCAGTATATTCGATTTCGCCTGAACATTTAGCTGTGAAAAAGATCTGTTCCCGATGGATTCCACATAATTTGACCGTAGCTCAAAGAAAGGCTTGCGTAAATTGGTGTAAGGAAATGCTCAAAAAATTCGACCGAGAAACTGCAAAATGCGTATACAACATTGTAACAGGTGACGAAACTTGGATATATTTGTATGAACCGGAAACTAAGCAACTATCCACTGTTTGGGTGTTCCAAGATCAACCGAATTCCACAAAAGTTGTTCGTTCACGAGCACTTTCAAGAAAATGATCGCTTGTTTCTTCGGTTATACTGGACATGTGGCAACCATTCTACTAGAGGATCGAAGAACAGTTAACGCTGAATGGTATACAACAATTTGTTTGCCAGAAGTTATCGACGAAATCAGGAAAAACAACCGAAAACGTTGCATCATTCTTCATCATGACAATGCCAACTCTCACACAGCATGTCAGACAATTAATTATTTCAAGAAAAAATCATCGAATTAATATCTCATTGCCCGTATTCACCTGATTTATCGCCTAACGACTTTTCTGTGTTCCCGAATGTCAAACAAAAAAAAATGCGTGGACAGCGATTTTCATCACCTCAAGAAACTGTCGAAGCCTTCAAAAAGTATGTTTTTGAGATACCAACTTCAGAGTGGAAAAAATGTTTCGAGAATTGGTTTGAACTTATACAAAAGTGTATAAATCTCTAGTTTTTGTAAAAACCTAAAAGGCTGCCCTCGTATATTGACTTTTTCTAGTTCTGAAGCTTCTGTAAAACTTCACCGGGCACCCCCCCCCTTGTGCTGTTATGATATTAACAAAGTTGGCAACCCTACCAATGGAATATTATGTTCTAACACTTTCTAACATTCTAAGCATAAATTATATTCGAAAAGTTGCATCGATGACGATGAATGTTGTCTTGCCATGAACTTCTAGTAATGAAGTTCTAAAATTAAGCCCCCACAAATAAAATCTTAGGAGCTGAAACAATTAGTTAGATATAGTTCTCGTACTTCTCGAGTCTTATTAATAGTTTTATTTTAGATGAACTCAGTATTGAGCCAAAATCTTACAAATTCCCGATGAAGATTTGATACGGAAGGTTTGAAATTCTGGCTTAAAAATCGTTTACTTTATCTGGGGGTTTTCGAATTATATTTTGTATCTTCCAGTACTTAATCTGCTCACGTATATAAATAAATTAATTGCTGAAATATGTATAAATAAAATGTGTTTTATCCAAGGGCAGGCCGTAGGCGTTTGAAGTTATTCTTGTCTTCAATACTTTTCTACAGCTGATCCTGACAGCCCAACGGTTTATTTTTTGCGATAGTATAAACGTATATCCGCAAAACAAAGATATAATCAATAAAGTTACGTTTATTTAAGTGCTTCAAAGAAAAAAAAAAGAAAAGTAAGGCAATGGCGTGGAATCTAGTAAGTACTACATTTTCCTGTGAATGTTATTCAATTAAATCAGGTTAATTTTGTACGTAAATTAATTTTTAGTAACTGTAATATTTATTTTATTTTAATCGTTTTCTTTGTAATGAATGATTGTAAGGTAGTTGTTTGATAATTAAAACTTGCTTTATAAATTACTAAGAACCGCTATATGTTTCTGATAAATTTATTAATAGTTCGAAACTGTACTGCGGAATTTAAAATTAATATTATTTGGAAAGTTGCGCAGTGGAAAGGATTTCGTAATAAATTGCAGACACATTTTTCGGCACTATAAATTTCCCTCCACAAATAATATTGTTTTTTTAAATTTTATGTTATATAAACCAGCAAGTTATTTGAATGGTTAAAATCTTTATTAATTTTATTGTTGCAATTTTGTCAGTACAAGCAATAACGTAGAATTTTTAGATTTAATTAGGTATTTAATAGAAATGACGTTTAGAATATCTGGCAAGGTAATTCCAATTGAGAATATTCAAATTATTTTTGTTAGAAATAATAAACTTAAATCTAACTTCTGTTAAAGTTTTTTGAGTCATTGGATTAGTTCTGTATATACTGCATGGCACTCAAAATACAACACTCAGTAAACCTTAATAGGTCTTAATAAACTGTCTTCTTCAAGTGCTTTATCTCTTACAAGACGTAGCGATCTTCTCTCTTCTCTTTTGCCTGTGTTGCGCGTTTAAAGTCCCCCAGACATAGTAGAGGACCTACAGCTTAACGTGGGCTTCGAACCACGGAAAGTGTAAATACTTCTACTCCGGAGAAGACTTACTAGACAGAATACCTCGCTGATTTGCCATTAATTTGCGAGGGAGCACGGCCGTTAAAAATCGTACGTTCCGGTACTGGGAATTGAACCCAGGACTTTCAGCGTAGAAGCCTAACGCGCTAACCTCTAGCCCACGGCTGCCTCAATATATAAACTTTAGGTGATGATATGGGTGTATACTCATTAATGCGTCAAAGTCCAATATTGACATTACTGAAATGATTTGGAACTTATTCCTTCTTTTCAGTGATGTATAAATAAAAAATATTTTTAATTATACAGGGCGACCCGCTATAGCAAAGCATGTTCACAATATAATTTTTATTAAATGAAACACTCTGTATATTTTTGCATTTCTGAATTATGCTTAAAATTATCTTTCCAACGATTTCCTGTTTTTTTATTTTGGAAGAGGAGTTGCTGAGTTTACCTGAAAAATGTGAAAATTTCGGTTGGCACAAAGTTTTAACAAATTAATTCATTGCGTGAGTATTACGATTAATTTAATCTGTAGAAGGTTATTACCTAATTGTAAGGTAAATCCAAAGTGGCAAACACGTAAAAACTTGTCTGGCTTGTGATAACTGAATAAAAATTACTGACCTACCTAATAGTATTGGTTTGTGGCAGGTGATAAGAAATTGTTTTTTGCACCGCTATCTTACTCTCCTTTGCATAACACGTCTTTGAACTCAAATTTTTGTTATTATCCTGCGGCACTCAAACAATTTTGAGTCAAATTTTCAATTATTATTTTCTCATATCTTAAGGGTCCTATTGCCAAAGAAATGTTTTTTCCAGTTTATGTATATTGCAATCTACCATCGGATTTAATATTTGTACCTATTTCTGATACACCCTGTATATATCAATAAAAATAATTAGTTATACCACCAAGTCATTCTGTGATCTTTTCATAACATTTTTCTTTGGTATTTACAACGGCATTTTCGCTGGGTATGTATATTCCTATGATAATTAGATCATGACCTTTTAATTGTCATATCCACTTGTATAATTCGTTTGTCTATTTGTTCCCAACTAGTTATAAACATTGTTTTAAGGTTTTTTAAATTAGGATTGAGACTCCACATGTCGCGCGAGCCTCTTTGGATATATGGATGTATGTAGTTATATTTTTCTGCTGTCCTACTAGATTAGATATAAATAAAAAGGTTTAATAATTCAACGTTTTATAATGAACAAGTAAAATTACTTCTGAAAATATCGGTTTTAGGTATAGGACAATATTCGTGGAGAATTAACTTGCCAATTCAAAAATTTAATAATATACAAAGTGTTCCATTTAAAAAAAATGAGAATGTTCTCTGAGGTAAATTAAATTTGCATTGGTGTAAAAAACACCATGTATAATAAAATTTATATTTGGTGGTTGTACTGTTTTAGTACATCACTTGGATACATAACTGAAACATGTGTTTTGTTAATTAATCGTAACATTCACGCCACGAATTAATTTCATAAACTTTGTTTAGATAAACACAGCAACATCTCAGCCAAAATTAGAAACCATGAGATTATTGGAAATATAATTTTAGGTTGAATTCAAAAATGTAAAAATATCCAGGCTGTTCAATTTATAAAATAATATTTTGTGGATGCTCCGCTTTAGCGAGTCACACTGTATATTTAAAAAATATGCGCATTTTGGTGCCACACCACTTTAGAAAAGAAAATGTTCCAAATCATTTTAATAATTGACATTGACGTATTTATGAGATACCCTGTATATAATATTTCATAGCGGCTGGAATAGGTTAGAGCTCTCAAATTCAATATGTGAGAACTTAAGTTAATGAGCTATCCTATAGTTCGAATGAGGTGGTTGATGTTTTTGATGCGTTATGCTGGCCTTTGCAATCAGAATCTAATTTCTGAAGCGTTGTAGATCCCTTGTGAGAACAGATAATTGATCCAACTTTCGGCCTATAATGTCCCACACATGTTCTATATATGAAAGATCGGGTGACCTTGCTGGCCACGGAAGAATAGTGACATCAGCTTCACCAAAGAACTTTCTAGTGAGAGTTGAGGTATGGGATATGACATTAGCATGTTGGAAAACAGGGATTCGTAGTTCCTGGAGATAGGACAATGTAATATGTTCTAAGATATTGCGAATATATTCCCTTCCAGGAACAATAGAGTGGACCTATTTCTATATACTATGGCACCCTAAACCATAGGTCCTCGGGTAAACATTGCATCTTGTTCCATACAATAGTGAACTTCACACCTTCTTCTACGTCTTCGACAGATCCTTCCGCTTTCTTCATGGGTCCAGAAACAGAATGAGAATTCGCAACAAAGCACAACCTCATCCCATTTCTCATCCCCTGGATATTTTCCTAACACCACTACAGCTTTGCTTCTGTATACCTTGTGTTCAATTGCAAGAAGAGGTGCCGTTAGTAGAACTGAATGCAAAACACCTTATTCTGCGGTAAATTGCCCTAACAGTGAGTTTTATTCCTGTAGTAGTCATCAATTCGTTGGTAATTGACCTGGTGGTACTCAACCGGTCCCTAGAAGCATGTATTCTTAAGAGGCGTTCTTCGCGGTCATTACATTTGCGAACAGCTCCGGTAACTACGGCATTGCTGTCTCTGCGCTTCTGTCCAAGTTTTCTAACATCTCATTATGGGTGATGTGTTTCTGTTAATTCTATTAGCAATTTCTCGAAGAGCCACTTCAGCTTCTCGAATCTCTGCTATTCGTACCCCTTCGAAACTTTGAAAAAAAAGATCGTATCTACCTACATGAACCATCGCTAGAGAATGTTTTAAGGAAAATATTAGCAATAAAATGGACCATATTTAAAAATCTTTAAAAACAGGACCTATAACAAAAAGTGATCTTTACTTTTTGAAAACTTTCCAGATAAACAACATTGCGTTTGTAATATTGTAATACTTTATATCCACCCATATTATGCTTTAAAAGATATTGAAATATATTGGCGTTTACTGGGGGTTGTAGTTTACGTGTGATGCAGTATAATTCTGGAGTGTTGGGTACATTAGCGATTCACAGTTTGCCGACAGTACGATTTACCATCAGGTGCGATTTAACGTCAGCTACGATTCACCGCGTGGTACGATTCACCGTCAGGTACAATTCACCGCGACACGTTACGCCTCTACACTCTTTGCAGTATATAAAATAAGCTCTTCTCTTTCTCAAAAAAGTTGCTCTTATTATGTCTTTCCGTATGTATAGCTGAAGTTCTTATTATTAAACCCAAAGTCAACGTCACCCAGAATTACATAAAGTAATTTTCGGTTCCAAAAATAATATATCAAGTTGGCGGCAAATTGTAGTGTGGCGAATCATGTTATAACTCATAGTGCTTGGCGGCGAATGGTACTTGGTGCCAGAACGTTCTTGGTGAAGTGTTAGCCAACGAATGCTTCGCGGCGAATCGTAGTAATCTCAATTTTATATAATGAGTGTTTCGAATATTTTAGTTGAAAATAATTGTAGTTAGAAAAAGTTAGTCTAAATTCTCGAATTATAGGTTTTGTGGAAACACAATCGTTATTATCTTGATTAAAAAAATTTTATTTGCATTAATATCATCATCATCATAATCACCATCATTATCGTGATTCTCGTTTGTACCGTTTGTACCGCTTACGTAGTGTCGAGGTGGGGGACAGTTTCACACGTGTGAAGTATTCATTGATAAGCAACCATGCTATCCATCCCAGAGTATCACTGGAAGAGTTGAGTGTGTCTTCACGTCCGAAGAACAAATCAAAAGTAACAAAATGGTTAATGAATCTTTACGATTTTTATTTACATTTAGTTTTTTAAGATGTACAAGTTACATTCGAAGGCAGTGCGCATGTCCAGTTTGGTATAAAGAATCCCATTGTTACCAATGAGAAATACTGTTCTCTCCAAATGATGCTCGTGAAAGGTAATACATTTCGCATGCTTTGCAATGAGTTACTAACGCTGCAAGTGCTTAGCTCATTTATTGAATTTGTATTAATAAAATAGAGGAATACCCCGCAGAGGGCGGGTTTCCATATAGCGCGGTTGAGAAATTGAATAAAAATTTATTCCGTTACGCACCAATACATAATTGATATGTATGAAATGTAATACCAGAATGTAGGCCAGTGCATAATGGATTCAAGGTCACCATGACTGTTGTCGCAACTCTCATAATTGTATTGTGTTGTGTTAGCATTCTCTATTCTTTTTAACATTTTTATCATCTTGCATCATCAGTATCAATCGATCCTTCGACGACGGGGTGTAATCAGAAGAGATGACTTCATTACACACAAACCGAAAAAGACTAGTTAACGTGAAAAACGAGACATTAGAAGAAGGTCTTCCGACAAAGGTTGACCAGTATTGAAAACAAGACAGCTTTATGATCAAGAACGTTCAGAGATGAACAAGGGAAAATAAATGCAGTCGTAAAATACCGCTTATAAAGGAAATAGCTTCTGGAAACCGTAAGGGATCAGCATGCCTATGAAATCGGATGATGATATGTAATATGTATATAAAGATTAAAATAGATGTAGATTGCTGACCACCAGTCTAGTAGAAGAATTTGATAGTCGAGAATGATGGCGGGCTACAATACATTGGGTGATAGCATCGCTGGACACTTGAAGTTGTTCATAGTGACCACGTACTTCTTAATACACATATACGGAAGAAGAGATACTTTTTAATATACACAAAATAAAACAATAGTAACAGATACGTACGAAAAAATATTAAACAGAGTAATTCAAACATTGAAACAAATATTTACTGTACATACATCCTTAGGTACCCTTTTTTTAAAAATATTTCATATTCTTTTAGCTCTTTTTTTGAGGTTCTTTGATTGGTTCAAAACATGAGGCTTTCATTCATCCGAGTTCAGATTTCGGTACCACAAAGGGGTTTTCGAAAGGAATTTTGAATTTAGGAGAAAATATATTTGCTTGCTCTGGAATACTGACTACGGCTGAGGAAATGATTCGTGAATGGTGAAACGGGTTGCATAAACTGTACGGCGAAGTGTCCCACTATATCCTGATGAAAGGGTATTGTTCTAAAGACCATGTCTTTCGAAGCCTCAATTGTGAAATGAAAGACTAGCTATGTATTAGGAATGATTTGTTTTGCGCAATCCGTCCTTCCTCCATCTTTTGTGCCAGAAAAACGTGTGCCATTGCCATCGTTTAGGTATACTTGGGTAATGCTTACAACCAATGCATGTCCCATATAACCATGACGTTATTGGATTAGAACGTTCGACAATATTACCATATTGACGTTTAGAATGGGATATAAGTAATCTAGTTTCTGCGTAAACATTTTATTGCTTCTGTGCAACGTACCCACGAAACAGTTCACGTATATGATGGCAAAACGTCGATTATGGCCTGAGTTCGATTTCTTACAATGTATAAAAATGTTGTACTGCAACCCACAACACATAATTCCCCAAATCCAGTTGGTAGCCCTTGAATTATAATGCTATTAACAGTCTTTGGAATGCCAGACGTTCGGAGATGACGTTGAACTGTAGGTCTCCGGTATGTCTACCTTAGCCCAGAGGAAAAGCACGTGGTGTAAGAGCTATTGAAGACAACGATGGTATCTTAAGTTTGACCCAAGTATAGGGTATGTGTTATTCATATATCACTAGGTTTGTTTATTTTATTATTATTATTATCGTATAGAGCTACACTGCAATGTCCTTTAATAAGTATGCGGTTTAATATGTTAGTTCCGAATCGAACATCTAAGTTTCACAGCTATCCTTTTCCAATTGGTGTGAGGTTGTTATGTCTTCTATTGGCCCACAAATGCTCTCTTTGGGAATTCGGGGATTATGTGGTATATTGATTGTCTAGTAGACCTACAGCCACATTGTGTATAATTCCCCATCTGTAAGAGCATCTTCCATTCCCTGTTCTTGTTTTGTTCAACTGTATCCAGAGGTGTCGGGGTAAGTGAAGGGCAGGAAGAGCTGTCCTAGGATTTTGTGGTGATAGACTTTTGTTGGTTTTACCGAACTGTCCAGAGGAGTCCTGGTAAGTAAAAGGCAGGACGGGCTGTCGTAGGACTTTGCGGTGGTAGACTGCTGTTGGTTTTTTGTTGGTTTCACCGAACTGTCCAGAGGAGTCGTGGTAAGTACAAGGCAGGACGGGCTGTCGTAGGATTTTGCGGTGGTAGACCTTCGTTAAGTTTTTGGTGGTGGTTTCACTGAACTGTCCAGAGGAGTCATGGTAAGTAAAAGGCAGGACGGGCTGTCGTAGGATTTTGCAGTGGTAGACCTTCGTTAAGTGTTTGGTGGTGGCTTCACCGAACTGTCCAGAGGTGTCGTGGTAAGTGAAAGGCAGGAAGGACTGTCGTAGAATTTTTCGGTGGTAGACATTTGTTGGGTTTTTGTTGGATCTATCGAACTGTCCAGAGGTGTCGTGGTAAGTGAAAGGCAGGAAGGACTGTCGTAGGATTTTGTGGTACTTTGTTGGGTTTTTGTTGGTTCCACCGAGCAGTCCATTTGTCGCTGAGGATTGTCACGCCTTTCTTTATTTACTAACTACAAAATAAAATTGTTTAACTTACAAAAACCACCTCATTACTCCGCCACTGCTCAGGTAGACAAAATTTCACAAATAATCGATACTAGGTTCCCGGAAACCCAATCGAAGAAGGAGTGGGTTTAAAACAATTAATTTATAGGCGCCACCAACTTGTAATTGCCTAGCATCGTCGAGAAAAAAAATGAGAAGTTGGACTCCAAGATAAATAATCACCTACCTTTACAATAATGAGCTCTATTCTTTATGTAGACCTAAATTTAGATAAATTCGTAGTCCAATAAAACAACCAAGTGCAACCCAATCTTAGTTTAATTAACAAAATAATAAACCCATTCACATTTTTCGTTTCTGTGAAACACCATGAATTAACTAAAATATATATATATATATATTTATACGTATACGTCCCAATCTTACGTTACTCTTCCGTAACACAACGGAAATTTACTGAATTATTCAAACAAGTTTAGGATCAGTATTGCGCTCAACAATTATATACTCGCAAAAATTAGCGCATCTCCGCGATCCCGAAGGCCTTCGATTCACGCAAATGGGCGAAACAACAATATAAATCATTAAGAAACGTGAATCCTATCACGCAATATCAACCCCTATTGGAATACCCTGTATATCTATTGTACGTAAAATTGGACACGGTATTTTTACAATTATATCCCTTAGATACACTTCAACCCCTAATTAAATCCCTTTACAGATAATCCCAATTAATTCATACAGTTAAATAAATGTCACGAAGTCATGAATAATAATAGAAGGTTACATAGGTTTTAAAACGTTCACTTCCCTTGATACGCTGCAATCAGCTCGTCCATGCATCGGTGACGATCCAGGTGTCCGCTTGTTTCGGGAAAAACCTCCCAAGGTTATTCGATCAGGACAGCTTGTAAATTCCGCACTACGTAGTAATGTAGAGTTTTTCTATGGTGTCTTAATTTCTGGAAGTCCCGATGTACGACTTTTTGCCTAATTAAATTTTATTTGAGATTAGGAAAACGTTCTGGAGATTACGATAAGACAATGATTTCTGGCTATAACAAACTCACCAGTTGATGGACTCTGGCTTATCCCAAAACAATCTTCTTTACCGGAGTAAATTCTATAATGGAAAATATAATTTCCTGGAGACTTTTTCCCTGCAACAATAGGAACAGCTCCTATGTGAAGTGAAGTACAAAGCGAAAAACTAATTTCCAATCGACCAACGATTTCAATAAAACTTCACAATTCACGCTAAACGTCCGGCAAAGTTGACCATATTTTACCCACTGACCTAATTACGGAAACTGCCTTTTCGAACCTCCAAATCCCTCCCCGCAGAATTTTGAACTCCAACTCGTACTGCGTCGCTTGCCTGAACGAACTTCGAAATTTAGGCGCGAGAA
>JABXWE010031296.1:0-10379 GCA_014611495.1 Limonius californicus
GCAATTATATTTTACAGGTAAACTTTACAAGAGAACCACCTACTTGAAGCGTTTAAAAGAAACTGTGGTTTCTTACATCTTACCAACTCACAAAAAGATAGTCAAGTTATAAAACAAAATGTTACTAACTAACAATAGAATCCACTGTTGTATTTCTAATTAATATTTGCATTTTTTTTAACAATTCCCAATGATGTTATCACTTGGCCACTCCTGACACTAATGCGTCCCCGCGTTTCCCGAGAAAACGCGCACTCATAACACTCGACCTTCTTCAGTCGGCCTGGAGGATGTGTTCGTCTTCTTCTACTTGGTGGGGTCGTAGCATTCTTCTCATCACCTCCACTATCGTCGCTGATATTTCCATACGCTTCATTTTCGCTGTCGGATCCTTCCGTTCTGAAACATTTTAACAGCGAAACGTGCGCCGTGGTAGCGTAGAGACGTCCGCCCTCCTCATCCGGTAACTGCGAGATACGGTATGTATCCCCCGGAAGCACCTCCGTCACCACCAAAGGTTCTCTGTATTTAGGCTGTAATTTCGTTGGAGCACCCGTCTGTTCCGGCACTCTTCTCACGAACACTACCTCACCTACGTCGTATTTCGTAGCATCGAAATGTCGCTTGTCATGCCTACTCTTCCATTTATGTTGTTCTACAAGAATTCCACTCCGAATATTCTCTTGGATAGTTTCCTGGGTCTCGCCATTCAACATCTTCGCCGCTTGCTAAGAATCGCAAGGATCCATCGGCAAACCGCGATACTTCGGACTGTATCTTTTTCGTAATCTCCTTGACAGAAACGTTTAGATTCGTTTCCCATTCTTTAATGTGGTCATCCCTCAGCCCCGGACCTTCCTCATTAATGGTTGCCTGGATCGTGGGTAATACCGTGTGGTTTCCGCGCTTGACTTGTATCCTCGCATCGATGTTTTCTGCAATTGGCTTGCAACCTTTTGCATTTTCGATCGCAGCACTAACAGAATAGTCCATTTCAACGTTACGCGCCAATATCTTTCCCCGTGGAACTACTGCGTCCGTACCACAATCGTTTGCCATCCCAACACTCACGTCCACGTCACCTACACGCGCGTTTACGATCATTGCAGTATGCCGAGGAATCACTACATCGTCCGCTACTACCACCTGAGTGTTCTCGTTTTTCAAATTGAAATCTTTAAAGGGGAAATCCACTTCGTACCCCAATTTAAAGACGTCACCTTTTCGCGCATATGCCAAATGTGGTAAATCAACGAATGATCTGCCAATTAAGATGGGCACTGGTTGGGCCCCATCCGGTACTACAAACACTCGCACGTGTTCTGCGAATACGCCGTCTAATTTTAGGCTGCAGTTTAAAATTCCTAAAGTTTTCACACATGGATGGATGTTTCCGAACGCGTAAATGTTCGTTCTATCCGGTTCAAACGTCAACCCTTCTTGTTCGGCCACTGATCTTCGCAAAAAGCAATCCGACGAACCCGGATCCACCATACCCGTCAGCTCGATTTTACCGTTTATTACCACGTTCTTAAAGTACATGCGGCATGCGCGCGCTGTTGTGAAGCTACTTAAGGACACCAACAATGGTTGTACAGCCAATGGCGTCACGCAGGAATTTCGCAGTTTTATTAAAACTGGCTTGAATTCGAATTTTCTATATTGCTTTATTTTCCCTTAAACAATGAAGTTAAAAATATCAGCAGGGGAAAGTGTAGCCACTGGCGTTACAATTCGTAGATTTGAACAACTCTAAGACTAAAGGGAAGCATAACGTTAATAATCATTGACATTAAATATTTTATACCTTTAAAGGTTCGTGATCCGTATAAATTAATTATTAAAGCGATAATCTAAAAATGCAATGTCACAAAATTTGCCGAAAATAAAGCACTTAACGATTTTTATAAATTTAAACTTAAAATAAGCAAAAATATTATAAACCTGGTTGGTGACCTAGGACACCAATTGCACCTTTGGTTGGGATCATAAAGTTGTATAGCCGGTAGTGTGCAATGACGCATCCACTATCTATAACATCCTTGAAGTTAGTAACACATAGTAATGTGTAGTTTAGTGTTTCAACTTTAAAACAGATATTTTTTCAGAAGAGCCAAGGCTTAAAAATCGAAAATATTGCAAAGTATATTTTTACTATTCATAAACAACTATTTTAGAATTGGTATTTGCCTCAGAGAGTACCTAAAACCTTAGGACCCCCAGGCGCCACGTCACTGACTACCTTAAACAGAGCTAAAGTGACAGCTGGGTGCAGTACTGCCTTCGGGCCTCCCTGTACAGATTTCCTATAAGCAATTTATTTATTATCATATACACATGTTTATTGTACACTCAAAAAAATATTTGTTCTGCTTTTAATTCAAAAGTTTGAAAAACATTAATAAAATATATAAGCAATTCTTAGAGATTAAAGAAATACACATTTGCACATTTGTAAGACAATTTAATAATAATGTAATAGAACAATTATTTGCAGCCAAATACCTGCACTACAAGAATGCCTTGCTCAGTGGCGGATTTAGCACTTGAAAGGCCTCAGGCGTAGTTGCATTTTGAGGACTCCCTCTAAATATTTTGTTCGCAATGGATTCCTCATCTTGTCTTGTCTAATGGACAAAAATGCTTGCGAATGGGCTTACCTCTGCAGCACCTCACACACTATAGGCAAAATGGTGATGACTTTCTTCTGTCAATAGTTGCTGGTGGCGAAATTTGGTGCCATTACTATGAGACATCCAGTAAGTTATCGTCGGTGCAGTGGAAACATTCAAGTTCACCACCACTGAAGAAGTTTAAAGCACAACCTTCTGCAGGCAAGGTGATGTTAACATTTTTTTTTCGACCATGAAGGACCCTTGTTGATAGAGTTTAAGGAACCTGGAGTAAATGTCAATGTAAATCTGTACAATGAAACTTTGAACAAGCTTCATCAAGCACTAGGACGGAAACGTCCAGGAAAACTTACGCGTGGGGTCATTTTGCTGCACGACAATGCTAGGCCTTATGTTGCTAATGTGGTAAAAGAATGATAATAAGTATATATTCTACTTCAAATTCACTTAGTTCGCGTAGATATTTTATATAATATATAAGGATATTCGCATAAGAGTTTACTATCATTGAATGAAAAAAATTTTATTTTTTTTCTGATCTGAGACTTAAGGCCGCAGGCGCGCGCCTCGTGAGCCTCTGCAGAAATCCGCCACTGGCATTGCTCGTAATTAAATGTGCGTAGTTTTCAGTATCGAATAGATATAAAATTATACAGGGTGATTACTTTATTTTGTAACAGGTAGGTAGGCTACACACATTACAGCTGTTTTGTATTCCATAGGTATCTTATTAAACTTTACATTGTTTAAGCAAATATAAATCAAAATAGATTCGTTGGATGTACTAAGAAACTACCATGAAACTATTTACTAATAAATAAGATGCAGTTTTACAATAGGTACATTTACAATATTTATTTCTTTTAATTTAAACAGATTGTTCGTCATTCATCATTATCAACAACTTTGTACAGAAGTTTGATAAGTTTGACAAAACAGTAGTTGACATTTGACTGTCTCAAGCACTCTTAATGTAAAAAAATATTTTTTTAGCTAAAAAGAAAAGTTAAATATGGACTTCATGCACATGTCAGACGTGTAGCCTACCTACTTATTTCAAGATAAAATGATCACACTGTATATGTCCGAAAATCTCTTCTTTCGTTTGATCAACGTCTAAGCACGTTTTCCGGTACTCAAAATGTTTCATCTTTGCCTATCTCTTCATTCATCCTCTTCTATATTTCTTTCTCTTTAATGCCTCTTCTATTCCCCAACTCCTGCGTGGTCGTCCCTTCTTTCGTATGTGGTGGAACCCAATTTACTGTCTTCTTGGGTAGGCACAATTCCTCCATTCATTGAATGTAACCGTACCAACGTTCTTTTATGCGGTATCGACTATGTCCACTTCTACCTGCATTATCTGTCTCACTTTACCATTCCTAATTCTTTCTATATTATTGAAACGCAAGTTGCCCTCCTCCAATAATGTATCTCCATTATACGCAGCTGGTTTTTGGTTGTAAGGGATATTTGCCATGCCTTTGCTGCGTAAGTTGCTAAACTTTTCACGAATGTGTAGTAAATAGTCTTCTTTGTTGTACGTATACCTGTCCCAAAGTACCAAATTTAATTTTGCTATTACTTGTTCTTCTTTATTTATTTTATCTTTTGTTGTTTTCTCGTATACTCCAATTTTTGTTTATTTTTACTCCTAAATACACTTATTCCGCACAAGTCTTTATTCTATCTCTTCCTTCCAATATTATTTCCGGCGTTTGCGTTCATATCGTAAGGGACGTAAGGTATTGTTTCATCCCCATTTTTACCCATATTGTTATTTTGTGCAATAATAACTGATCGTCAAAGTGGAAGATGTCCGAAATACTAACAAAACGCAAATTCTTTCTATCTACGAAAATACAAGCTTTTCTGCTAGTCAGATTAATGATTGTCGTACTCTCTCAAATATTCCTGTAGTGTTTCTGATACGTATAAATGCGTTTTGAATGCACTGCCACAGCTCGACTTCAATTTCAACCACTTATTCATAAACAATATTTTTCACGTGGCTCCATAAATAAAAATCCAAGAAGGTTAAATCGGATGTGCTAGGAAGCCACGCAATTAATCCACGGCGTCAGATCCAACGCCGAAGAAATCTACTGTTTTACTAACAACCGACTCATGTAACTCCTTACTAAAACATTGTTGAACATATATATTCATAGACATTTTTTTTGACCTACTTGGTCCCCTTATAATACAGCAAGTAGAAGGATTTCCTTACATGTGTATCATTACCACTAATGATGACCGAAAGAAATTAGTAGAACTTAACAAGCAAAACAATTATTAAAAAAAAACAGATATTATTGACATCAGGAATAATTTCCAACGAAAAAAGGAAAATTTCATACAATCCTGTGTCTGGAGCATATGGTTGCAAAACATGTACTATAGGCGCGGAAGAGAGAAGAAGGTTGGAAGCCCTAGAAGTATGACATTATTGTCGTCGAAACTGCATGAGGGAACTGAAATAAAGGGATGTCACTTCTTAGAAGGTACCGTAAACAGTAACCAAATATCAGCGTCTACTATCTACTTTAGTACTGCCTGGCCGCGAACTGCGCGGAAGCAAGGTGGCTTAAGTGGAGGCGGAATTTTCTCAGAAAGACGCCATAAACTGCATTCCTCTGACATGCAATCTCGTCAGCCGCCGACAATACAAAAGACGAAGGATAAGCTGCGATAAAAGCGCAGAGTGCTCAGACAGAAAGGATACTATGGAGACATATTTAACGAAGAGGTCCGCTAATATGGCATATATTAAGAGGAGAGGGACTACTCAAAACTGTTATTGAAAGGAGCATAGTAGCAAGAAATGCAAGAGAGCGACCACGGCTACACCATATGAAGCAAATAATGGTAGACGTGGGAAGTAACAATTATACGGAGCTGAAAAGAAAGGCCCAAGGCCGCGAAAAGCACTGGAAATATCTTCCTTTGAAAAAAAAAATACAATGAGTGTTGGATTTGCTGTTGTTAGCGCCAATTCTTACATGCGCAACAAAAAGAGCACATCAAGCGCACGCATGTCCATGGTGTCGTTCGCCCGAACCACAACCCGACTTGCTTTACTTCGCAGCGCACGTTTATTGTATTTGATCTTTTTGTATTATTGCATAGAATTTAAGCTATTAAATCAAATTTAAGCTATTAAAGAGATTTGATACCGCGGATTAGCCGTTGGTGGGTGTACTTACAAGATTTTGATTTTACCATTGAACACCGAGCAGGAGCATCTATTGCCTATGTAGACTACTTGAGTCGAAATCCACCTGTTGAACTCTCAGCCAATGTTAATCATATTACAGCTCCTCCTCCAGAAACTGAGGAAGAAATTATATGTCGGATGCCGGCGGGTTGGTTGAGTGTCCAACAGAGTGATGATAGCGAGACTCTCGAGATTAAACAGAAATTAAGTGTTAATGAAATTGATAAGAAGCAGTTTTGTATCATTGGAAATACTCTTTGTCATATTAGTACAATAAACTCTGAAAAAGTTACGCAGTATTTTGTACCAAAACACGCACGCTATGCCCTTTTGAAAGAATATCACGATGGCCAAGCCCATATTGGCATTGATAAAACAATTCTGAGTCTAAGCGCACACTTTCGGTTCCCACGTATGCGACAATTTACAAAAAAATATATCGAATCTTGCCTAACTTGCCTTACTAGTAAACGCATAGCACAGTCAACGCCGTATGAGATTCATTCCATTCAAAAATTACCCATACCATTCAATACAATTCATATTGATTGCCTTGGACCCCTTCCCCGCACTGAAGACGGGTTCACTCACATTTTTGTGGCCGTAGATGCCTATTCTAAATACTGTTTCCTCTACGCTCTTCGAGGACTAAAAACTGACGAAATTGCAAACTGCATATCCGACATTATTTACTTAATTGGCACTCCAGCACGTATCATTACCGACAATGGAACTTCATTAAAAGCTGCTCAAAATCATCCCGATATCGCTACATGGAACATCGACTGGCATTTCATTCCACCTGATGTCCATCGAGCTAATGGACAAGTCGAACGGTATATGCAATTTATCGCTAATCTATTACGGGTTCAAGCTGATGTCTCATCTACTTGGGATACAATGGTTTCTCGTATCCAACTCACTATAAACTCGACAGTGCATAAAACAACAAAACGAACGCCGTTACAGACCTTATTTGGTTGTGATACTCGACTGCCCGAAATCGCCAGAATAATTGATCAAGCATCTGATGACAAACTACCACCGTCCCCATTAAATCATGAAAAATGGCGCGAATTTGTTAATAAGCGCCTGATTATTAATGCCGAACAACAGGAGCAGCGTGCGAACAAAGCCACGTCGAAACATCGTTCCTTTACGCTTGGTGATTATGTACTTCTCTCTAGAGAGGCTCTAAGACCAACGAAATTGGAATCCGGTTGGATTGGACCTTCTAAGATTGTAGCAGTATTGAAAAACGATCGATATGAGCTCCGTAAAGTGAATGATTTAGTAGAATCAACTCGTTTAACAGCAGCCGCTTCATCCCAAATGCGGCTATGGGCCAAGGAATGGCACCCTGAGGATTGTATCGACCTCCTGGACAGCTACATGAACAATGAGCATGAAACCGAGGTATAGTACCGTTTTAATGCCGTGTTAGCGGTATGTTATCTGTTGGAAATCTGTTTTGGTCTGATTTATTGTATTTTTGTGCTGACTCTACACCTTGTTAAAGCAGTTTCTAATAACTCTACACTTGGTTAAAGTAGTCTGCAACCTATTGTATTTTTGTGATGACTCTACACCTTGTTAAAGCAGTTTCTAATAACTCTACACTTGGTTAAAGTAGTCGGCAACTTTTAGTTGGTTCGTCATGGCATTGAATATTCATGGCTAAACTGAGTTAAAGCAGTCGTTTGCGACTCTACACTCAGGGAATTGGCTGGAAATATGAGGCTCCAGTAACAGCATCACAGTTTGTGATACTTGTGGATGTGGAAACACCACATTTAATTTTGTTAAGGCTATGGTATGTTATGACCTACGCCCCATTGTGCATTGTGATAAGATGATTTAAATTTATAGTCTTTTGGCTAAACTTTCAGTAACCATGTTCTTTCCTGTACTCTAGACATTGAAGTCAGGACAGACCGAACAGAAATGGGCCGAGAGCGTCCCACCGTCAGGAAGGCCGTGTTAGCGCCAATTCTTACATGGGCAACAAAAAGAGCACATCAAGCGCAAGCATGTCCATGGTGTCGTTCGCCCGAACCACAACCCGACTTGCTTTACTTCGCAGCGCACGTTTATTGTATTTGATCTTTTTGTATTATTGCATAGAATTTAAGCTATTAAATCAAATTTAAGCTATTAGCTGTACAGGGTCGTCACACGAATTTGTTAGATATTACTGTAACTCTGTTGTTTGTGAAGATATTGGAAAAATAAAAAATGGTTTATGACTAATGATTAAATAGGAATTCAATATTATCAAAAAAAATCGTGCATTGAATTACAGAGATATAGCCATCAACTTTGTTTTTTCAGATTGAACATGTAAGCTACTATCTTTAACTATTTACAATTATATAAATCAAACTATATTGTTATTTGTTTGTTGATAATGACGAAGGATTGAAATGGCAGCAAGGTAATAGAATTTTTGACATTTAGCTTCAAATTAGAATGCAGTTGATAACATTAATCAACATCCGAAAATGATCAAGAATTGTTTGACTATTTTGGAAAGAAGATATATGTAGTTTATGTGTGGAGAAGCAACGAAAGCAGTTTGAGCAGTTTCTGTAAAATATAATTTTACAGAAATTCTAAATAACTATATTATCCGCAATTAGTTTGAATTATTTAATTATCAATATCCCGTAAAAAATAAAAGATAGTAGTTTACATGTTTACGTCAATGGAATCAGGACAAACGAAAATTCAGAAAATATAATAATATATAGGTTATTCCAGAAGAATAAATATAGTTGATAGCTATATCTTTGTAATGCGATACCTAATTGTTTTTTTTTGTAAATGTGAATTCCTTATAAAAATTGTCAATAAAGCATTTTTATTTTCCGATATCTTCAAAAACAACAAACGTATAGAATCTAACATTTTCATATGATGACCCTGTACATTGTTATACATCATCATCATCTGACATGGAGCCGACTCGTGGGTCAATCCTGGATTACGCCAGGCCCACCCCATGCCAGTAAGTGGGGAAGGATTTAATGGATAGGGTGGGATCGGGTGGGGTATTGCACAACGTTAGCATGTCCGCAATGCATACCGCAAGACACCGCTGCTGCAGCACCAGGTAGTTAGTAAACTACGCATCAATGGGGTTGTTGAATACGTAGCCGAGACCGTTATGCGATTATGCATTTGACCCTAATAAACTTTAGTATCAAAGTTTCACAGTGTTCTTATTTGACATCTATCTATTGTTCTAAGGTTACTGATTGCACATCTCTTAGTTTCCTAATAGCAAATATCCTACTTAATACATGATGTTAAAGTGTACAAATCGTTTGTTACCTGTAGATGATGCCATTGTCTAGACCTTAATTGTCCCTTTAACTTTAACTTTAAAGTTATTGAGAGTAGATTAAATTAAATTACATGATTTTAAGTTAATTGAAATTACATGAGATTGAAGTTTACAAATTGTTTTCTTTTCTTTTCTTTTTTGTTAATCTAAATAATACTAATTTATTAGTTAATTAAGGAGATTAATTTAAATTAAGTTAAGCGGCAGTAAGGGGAATAAAGAGGCTACCAATGCTACCACTGGCTACAAAAGACTACCAAAGGCCACTTAGGTCCTTACCACTTATCTTTGACTGCTTCTCCCACAGTTTTGTTGTTGTCTGTGTTGATCGCTGTTCGGTCCCTTGGATAGAGCGCCTGGTAGAGGCGGTGATTTTCCTCCATCCTTCCTCCCCCGGGCCCCGGGTCGTACCCCCTCGCACTTGCATTTAACTTTTTGCCCCCAGACTTTCCTCGCTGAGCAGTGTTTCCCGAAACGCTTTTCAAGAACTCCCGTTACCGAGCTCGACGCCAACTCTAGCGTCAAGGTCCAGCTGTTGAGCGTAAACCGCTACACTACCTGACCTGTTATTGTGTAAGCAAAATTAAATAAACTGAATTTTGCGAAGTGAACTAGTCAGCTAAATTAAGTAGATGACTCAACCAAAGGGTAATTGAATTAACTAAAGTTTCAACCGCTAATTTTGCTGCCCTAGGAATCGTTTGAGATTCTCCCAAAGAACAGAAATGCTATATTTTGAGAATTATTTTAACAAGACACGTATTTGAAATTTTCTCCGATTCTTTTGAGATGGCTGTGAATAGTGTATAAAGCAATTTATGACAACTTCACTAAATTCAATAATAATGAAATAATTAACACCAGCCAAACAAACTAACACTTTATTTTAAATGAAAATAAAAGAATCCCAACCGTCCCTAATTTCCCCTCGTCTGACTACCTGGACTCGGCTATTTTTAGACGGGGCCTTCGGTATTGCCGGCCGGCCGCTTTGAAATTCTTAAGGTTGACTTGGAAGTGCATGACTGAACAGCGAATGCACATATATATATATAAAATCCACTAAATAAACCCACCTGCAGCTATTTTAAACTATTTTAATTGTATTTAGGTAGCCATCCAAAGGCGCAAAGCTATTTCAAGCGCTTGTCCGCGCGTATTGCAAATTAAACGCTGCCAATTC
>JABXWE010031297.1:0-16849 GCA_014611495.1 Limonius californicus
CAAATGTGGCCTAAGTGCATAGAGATGCTTGGAAAACCGCGTCCTAGATCTCGCTCTTCCAAAGCAAGCAAGCAAGCCTTTTCATGTTTCGTATCCATGACGAAAATATACAATATCATGATTAATTGATTGATTTGAAAGAGCGACATCGAAGACGCGGTTTTCCAAGCATCTCTATGCACTGCAGCCATCATTGGCTTATTGTACATCCTAACTAAGAATTTTGCCTATCTGGAGTAATTCCAACTCAAGTAGTGATTTTTAACGTGTTACACATCGCAGTGGCACGGGACCTACGGCTTTGCTTCTTATCCGACAGAAGGCGCATTATCAGATTATTCCCCGTTAGAATAATCTCGCCGACCTCGGCCAGGTTCGACCCCGCGTCCTTTGGATCTAAAGGCAAATGCGCTAACCACTAGACTACCGAGACCGGCTCAACAATATTAGACTGGTAATGGATTAAGATGTTTTTGAATGTACAAGTTAAAATCGATCTTATTCATTGTTATTATAGTTTTCTAAAGAAACGGGTTTTTCTAAATACTCCTACGACTAGGGACGAACTGAAAAATTCAATTTGACAACAAACTGACGATATTTAACTAGATCTGCTGGAAAATCCTGTTCACAACGTAAAAGAAAGACTGTTGCTTGGTGAAGAACAAAATGGTGGACATATTCAACATTTAAACTAATTTCAGTAAACCCCATTGATTTACGAATACAAATGTGTTTTTCGTTTGCTTATCTGTTGAGTTTTTAAAAAGTTATCACAACTTCAAAATGTAACTTTCTGTTGAATAATCTTATACAGTGCGTACGAAAAGTATGGAATAAACTCATCTTACTCGAAACGAATAGTCATTTGCAAATATCCTCGGACACGTCAATTTTATTTCATAAAAGCACACATTTTTATAGCAAATTCAATTTCTGACTGACATTTGTTCTTGAGTGATGACGTCATCATCTGTCTTTTTAAATGGCAACTCCTATGTTTTTTGACGGATTCGGACAGAGGACATTTTTCTGCGTATGGCACTGTAAAAAAAGTGGAATGTTGAAGAAGAAAGTCTTCGAGATATTTGAGAAAGTTTCAAAACCATGGAATAAATTTGTTAAAATGAAAGGAAAAGAAAAACGTAGAATAAAAATTAAAGATTAGAGAAAAGCCACTTTATTAGTTACAAATTAAATTATTTTACTAAACTAAAATAAAAAATAGAATAATTACAATAAATGTTCAAATTGCTGTTCGTTAACTTCCTGACAATGGGCCAGCCGATTCCAAAATTCTTCTACAACATTTTCGATCACGCTCGCTTGAATTGATGTAGTAAGCATACGTAATCGATTTTTTAAGTCGCCTAAATGTAGAGGTTTATTTTGGTATACTTTGCTTTTCACATAGCCCCACAAGAAAAAATCTAAAGACGTGACGTCCGGGGATCTTGCAGGCCATTCGATCGCGCCTCGTCTTCCAATCCATCGCTGAGGAAAGACGTCACTTAGATAATTCCGTACAGCCACTGTATAGTGTGATGGAGCTCCGTCTTGCTGATACCAAATTGTTGGATGTGGAAGGTCAGGATCGTCATGGTTTGGAAACAACACGGCAAGAGCAGGTATCTGATCATCTCGAAGGAAGGTCAGATACATATCTCCAGTTAAATTACCGTCAAAGAAAAACGGTCCAATCAACCACACGGTTTCCAATAATACCAACCCAAACGTTAATTTTTTGTGGAAATTGGGTATGTGTTCAGTTGCCCAAAACCTTGTATTCTGTCTATTAACAGTGCCGTTCAAATGAAATGTTGCTTCATCGGAAAATAAAATGTCTGTCAGTCGTATTCGATTTTCAATAGTATTGTTCATCATTGTTTCACAGAATTGGATTCGCCGATCAAAGTCATCCTCTTTTAATTCGTGCACCAAACTAACTTTATACGGATGGTATTTTTCTTTTTCAAAATACGTGATACCGAAAAAATGCTTATCTGGTTATCCGCAGCAATCTGACGACAAGTTACATGGTGATTTTTCTGCACGTGTAAAAGCACATTCAATTTAACATTCTCTTCGACTTTCGGGCGTCCACTCTTAACAATATCTCTGACATTTCCATTTTCCCGAAACTTCTCAATTTTACTCGCTGCTGATTGTGTGATAGGTTTTTCGGGATGCTTTTCATTGAAGAGCGCGACGACTTGATGGGTACGCGTATAATCTCCGTAACCGACCATCATCAAAATCTCCATTCGTTGTTTTTTGGTTAAATGGGCCATTGCAAAATGCAAGTACAGTTAAGGAGAGCATGTGGCTAGATAAGGCACCTGTCAATCAATGCGACAGATAATACAATTTATTACAGCAATTTGAACATTTGTTATTGTAATTATATTATTTTTTATTTTAGTTTAGTAAAATAATTTAATTTGTTACTAATAATAAAGTGGCTTTTCTCTGATCTTTAATTTTTATTATACGTTTTTCTCTTCCTTTCATTTTAACAAATTTATTTCATGGTTTTGAAACTTTCTCAAATATCTCGAAGACTTTCCTCTTCAACGTGCCATTTTTACAGTGCCATACGCAGAAAAATGTCCTCTATCCGAATCCTTCAAAAAACATAGGAGATGCCATTTCAAAAAAAAGATGATGACGTCATCACTCAAAAACAAATGACGGTCAGAAATTGAATTTGCTATAAAAATGTGTGCTTTTATCAAATAAAATTGACGTGTCCGAGGATATTTGCAAAAAACTAATCGTTTCCAGTAAAATGAATTTATTCCATACTTTTCATACGCACTGTATATTCAAAATAGGTGTTTACATCCGTTCTGTCTACAAAATATATAAGAAAATGAATACTGTATTTATTGTATTATTAGAAACATAGTGTTATTATTATATTTTTAACTAACAAGAGAACTTGAAAAAGTGAAGGAAGTAAACTTAAACTTAAAACAAAAGTTGAAGCAAAAAAATTTGAAAAGGGAAGGGACGTAAACTTAAGGTGCATAGAAACAAAAAGCCTTGATAAAAAAGAAAATGTGAACTTAAAACTTCAAGATAGATTTCCAACAAACGAGACTGAAAACACTTTAGACATTAACTTAAAACATGAATGTAGTATGAAAGTAATAACAGAAGTTAGCTTTAAAAAAACGTAGTAGGTAATTTAAAAGTGGTGTTGGACAAGTAAGTAGTTCTTTCGTTTTTACTTTTAAATTTAAAAAAAATTAATAACCGCAGGAATAGACTCATAACAACAATTTTGAGGAGCTTCCTGTGGAACCGCAAAGATTTGCCGATCCCGAGCAATTAAGTGAAGACGAAATCAAATTTCTTGATACTTTAACCAATAAAACATTGACCGAGCTTTTCCCTTTTCTTCTATTGAAGAAAGTAAGCTAATTCAGGATCTATTTAAGTTTTTCATCCGAAAAAACACCTTTCCTTTGGGGGCGGAAATAAAAGAATTTATAAGAAACACAAAAATGAACAGAACAGTCCCTGTTATAAAATCAAAATCAAAAATACATTTTAAAAAAATAAGATTATAATAATAAATAACTTTATATTTTTCCGCTTTATTCATATATGTTATAAATGTAATGCAAAATAAAAAATTTCTATTACAATCTATCGTTTTTACTAATTACAACTTACTAACTCACCAGAACTTATGAGAAGCTGTATTTTTAACAAACTCGATAGGAACTGCAATAAGAAATAGGCGTAGTGACTTCCGAGATATATGGCAACCCTGCTGGAAGTAATTATGTTATAATTGTTTCTATATATGCACGCCGCCAAGGGCATATGTATGGAAGTGACTTTGTATCTTGTATATATACAATATATATATGAAAAAAAACTTTGTAAATGTCTTCCCCTCTTTTGCTGGACATATTTTAGAAGTTCCCCTCAGTAATAAATAGTAAATTTTGTGCAGATAGGGTAAGTGGAAAACCCGGACGTCAGGTCGCCTCCTCTATTAGTCGGAAGTGACAACTTAACAGGTATCAATATATATATATATATATAAGAATATTAGAAAAGAAATTACAAAATAAAGTCGAAGAAAAGTTACAAGAACTGGCAGAGTTTCGCGCCGGACGACAGACACAGAACTAAGAACTTCAAATGAGAAATAACTACAAAAATGAAACGATTGACAATACACCTAGAATAAAAATAGGGAAAATTTTAGAAAAATGTACAAGAAGGTCAAAACTCTACTCAGTGAGCAAAAGTTTATATAGAAATGTAGGATGGACGTTAGATTTAAAAGAGTAATATAAAAAAAATTTAAAATAAAGAAGGTGGTAACACTGGGGAGTGTCTCAGCCCCATGCTGTTTATAATAGTAATGAATGAAGTTATGACCAAATGTAAAAAAAGAATAAGACAAAACAAAACAAAACGGGAAATAGAAGAATGGCACCAGTATACATACAGCATCTTGCATATGCAGATGACGTAGTAACACTAGCGAAGAAAAATACACAGTTAAAGCAACCGGACGTCAGAAAACACTTGTATACGAAAGCTTTTTAAAAGCTATGAAGCCATTGACGCTAATTAACCGACGGAGGTGGCAAATTTTTCGATATACAAAATATTGAATCCACTCCTACGGGAAGGGCTTTGGAGCCGGGGTAGTGAAGCTTTAGGCTCATGTGGTGGCCGTCATTACTTTTCTGGTGAGTACCCGCGAGCTATTGGGGTTGTGGTAGATTTTGGTATACCAAGCCACAGATTCACTATTATACAATAGAAGGAACCAATCGAAATGTGACAGCGGACAATTAACCCTAGAAGCAAACTTCGGCAATTTTTATTATATTGTTTAAATAAGTCCATATAAAAATAAAAAACTATAAAAAGTAAAATTTGTTGATTACTTTAATAGGGATTCATAACGACTAATAAGGAAACCGTAAATTGGGTAATGGTAAATTCTGAACGTTTGGCTGACTGTGACGGCTTGTGCGATCATGAAGATCATTTTCTGAGAATCAATAATAATTGATATATTGAACTGTTAAAATCGAGTTTTTTTACGAAACATTATGTGGGCCGCCTGAAAAAGAGTTTTTTGATAAAACTACGCAGCTGGCACGAAACTCCTAGAGGGCCGTATGTTGTTTGCGAGCCGTTAGTTGCTGACCCCCAATTCAGCTAATTTCAATAAGGACACCAATTGACAAATTTTGCATGAAGGTTTAAGAAAAAGGAAGATTTGTACAAAGTTAGTCCCAGGCACTCTTACGGATAAGCAAAAACAGATTTCGTTGAGTCTTGTACCGCCCATTCAAATTATCTTAACGGCATTGTCACTGGTGCTGGGTCATAAACGTTTCAGTACGATCCAGAGACGTTAAAATATCCAGAGGATTGGAAAAGCATCAGCAAGACCCCAAAACTTTCGTTTCCAATAATCCAGAATCAAAACCATGCGAATTACCATTTTTGATAAAGAAGGTGTGTTTCATAAAGAATTCGTGCCAGAAGGACAAATAGTAGGAATATTGCATTTTATGATAGGTAATAAAATAAAATTATTGCAGCGCATGGAGTGCTATCACAATTTCAAGTAAAAGATAGTTGGTTCTAGTTGAGTGCCAATGCACCTGCCCATGCTGCACTTATTTTGAAATAATTTCTCTTGAAACACACCCAACCTATTCACCTGACTTGGCATCTGAACATATATTTCCTAAAGTGAAACGTGTTCTCAAAGGGAGACGATTTCGAGACGTAAAACATAAAATAGTGTAAGTGCCGAATTGAAAGCAGTTTCTTCGGACGCCATTGTCTACTGTTTTCAAAATTTTTAGAATTTTGCGATAAGTATATTATAGTAAATGGTGATTTCTTTAAATAAATATCAAATATATTTCGTATTACTTAAATTACATGTGCTATCTCGTACATTCCCACACACTGAATACGCCAAAGCAAACAAACATCCAGTGACAGCCGTTTAATATTTTATGTTTTATGGTAGCTTAATCTAGCTTTTGTTATGCGAATTGTATTTGAATTTAAAAAAAAGTAACATTTTACATACGCGAGTAATTTTCGCCTGTTAAGGATATTTAGCAGGGAAATTTCGTGATGGCTGTTGTAAATTCCGTAGCCAATTTGAATTTACTAGTCAAGTTCGTCAGTTGTTTTAAGTGGTAGCTTTTGTTTCGCGTGAACAAGCATTTGTTTGCGCTCTCGATCGGTAATTCGCGTGCCCCGTAATACCTCCCCGTTTAACGTTACAACCCCAAGGATCACGAACATGTACCTGAAGCACGCCAGCTATATTAGAATTTTTATGTAATTTATGTAATTTTTATGGCAAGCTTTTTACATTTTTAAATGTTTAAGTGGGTTTTTTAATTACCAAATGTTTTCGCTCCTTATGTTTTTGTGACCTAATAAATTACGCCCAATTTTACATTTTAAAAACGCATTAATTGCTAAGCAATTTGTCTGTGAGGAATAAAACTTTATTAATTGCTTTTCGGACTAATTAGAAATTTTAACATTCCTTGGGCGTAGCATGCGTAATAGGCCTGCTAAAACAATTGGCCACATTACGAAATATTCCCCAGCAGGTTTTTAAAGGAAAATCAATTTTCTCGCCTTATCTGTAATTGTGTCAAGGGGAATATTAATTTTTAAACGGTTTCCACCTTTTCAGCAATTCGCGAGTTAATGTTTCTTTTATCGATGTTGATACACCTGTCTAGCATGTAAAACGGAGCAATTAATTTACCGTTCTGAAAACTTAATATTCGCGAAAGAACGGACGCAACAACCGGATGATACAATGAACGAGTGAAAATTTAATGGAATCGGACGTATCAAGAAATTGTTACATTTGAGTTTCTCGTGAGAACATTTCAATTAGAATCAGAATACCACCTTTAATATTTCTTCTGATTAGAAAAAATATAATAAACATTTGAATAACTCAAATAATACATAAAAGCCGCCGGAAAATGAATAGAAACCTCTATTGCCCTTCCAGTAAATGAATTTGTAGAATTTGTTATAAATAAAACCAAAAATGTTAATTTTTTAAATCTTAGACTCAATATTGTTTTCTGGTTTGTTATTTTGTTCAACCTTATTAATTATTGTATCTTCATTTATTTAAGAAGAAGAGTATTTGTTGCAAAAGCTTCCTTTTGAATACATACGGTGCTTAGACAATTTTTTATTCATTTACTGCAGATTTACAATCTATTCTACAATTTGAGTAATCAGTCACGGTGGACTAATGGTTAGTGCATTTACTTATAGATCCAAGGTGTGCGGGTTCAATTCTGGCTGAGGTGGGTGAGATTTATTAGCGGGGAAGATTCTGAAAGTAAGCCTTCAGTCGGATAAGATGTAAAGCCGTAGGTCTCGTGTCACTGCGATGTGTGACACGTTAACAGTCACTATTGGGGTTGAAACTACCGTACATAGGCAAAATTCACAGTTAGGGTGTAAAATGGGCCAAACATGGCCCGAATGCGTAGAGATGTTTTGAAAACGACGTCCTAGATCTCACTCAATCAAAATACAAATAACGAGCGATCAAAAAGTTTTTAAATGTGCTGACTGTGAGTGCTACAAGTCATGTCGTACAGTGGCGTAGCCAGAGTTGGCCCTTGGGGAGGAATATACAATAATAAAAGAAAATCCGCCGGCTTAGCTCTCAACATATACCTATGGTAATTTTTTATTTACGTTTTTTTTAATAGATTGTATGGAAAAAAGTGCAAATATTAAAGAATACTTGATAAAACAATATTTCTAGAATACTAGTCATTATTCAACAAAAAACATTACAAACCAAAATCTAGGCGCCGTGGTTTTTTGGTCAGTTCGTTAAATGTTTTATCTACTTCACCTAGTTATTTCCAGGTGTATCGTCAACATTGCTAAACCCTTAAGTCGATTCTAAAACGGAGAAGTCAAACAGTATGATTAGATGTGTTTTGATTCGTTTTAACGTTGACAACGTTCTTTCTGGTGTGGCTGTTGAAACTGGAAGTGTGCACAACATTTTTAGCAGTCTATGAATGTTTGGATATGCACATATCTAGTAGGTCTATGGTTCGTTGTTCTTTAACTAGAAACCTACTTAACCTTTCGAACCAGAGTTTTAGTTCAGCAAATATGCAGCCTTTGGAAACTTCTGGGAGAAAATGGGTTATCAATTCTTCAAACGAATCCGTGGATAGTTTATGTTATATCTACTTATGCCAGTATTTATTTGTGTAGAAAATACAGGTCCATGTGGTTTTTCATATTTTGTTACAAAACTTTTGGGGGAGTTTATATTGCAAGATTTTAAAATAATAATATGGCCATATTTGAGAAATTTAGATTTCGACAAGCAATAGTAAATAATGTAAATTAGTAGTAAATTGCTTGATCCTAAAGCATTCTAATATTTCTAATTTTGTCTGCTTATGCATTTTCATAGTGGAAGCTATTTTTTAAGTTTTTGGCCCTTGGGGGGGATATATCCCCCATATCCCCCCCCCCGTGGCTACGCCACTGATGTCGTAGCTGTCATGTTATGTACCGCCCGCACCTTGTGTTTATTACTTCGAATGTAAACACAAGCAAAGAGTACTTCACCTCAAAGCGTATCTCGTCGCAGTGAAACGCATTGTAAAAAATAAACAAATAAAGACATTTCTTTAAATATTTTAAGATTATTTAGAGTATTTGAGACTTATAAGGTGTGTTGGAAATGGCCTCCCTCTTCCTGAAGACAACTCCTTACCCTTCTTCATACACCGTTGCTAACATTTTGTAAAATCTGTGGAGAGTTGTTTATTTCCCTTAAATTTATAATTCCTAGGGTAAGTGCATCCAAATCTTGAATCAGAGTTTTGAAAATACAATTTTCATATGGGACCATGCAAAAGAATCCATACGTTTCAAACGCACGAGCTTGGAGGCCATATGTTCAAAGAATGTTTGTCAATTACTCGATCTTCGTAAAAGTCCCTAAGTACGCTGGATGAGCAGTTGCACCCCCGATTGGAAATAACTATACCGCAACTCGTCATCGTGCAACTGAATGGGGGCAGAATTTCTTCTCGATACCTGGTTTACGACAGTGTACCAGGCATATCCAAACTCCACCTATTTGCGGATGTAGTGAAGTTTCAGTAAAAGTATGAGGATTCTCCGTGCTCCACATTCTCATATTTTGGGAATTGACACATTCAGATAAGTGGAACCAAGTCTCGTCCGAGAAGAAAGTTTTGTCCAATAAATTATCGCTATTGTTTAAAATACAGTGGCAGTATTGTCGCCTTTGTGCAGAATTTTGTGAAAGCTGGGAGTGCACGACGGCCATTCGATATGAAAACATATGTACATTTTCTTTTAAGACGATTCTGCAAGTTCCATGTGAAAGGTCAACCTGTAGTAACAAGCCACGGAGGGAAGTTTGGGGGGTATTGGTGATTATTTCTCTTACATTTGCAACAATCTCGTCGATTGCGCTTTTATGCCCACCAGTTTCTTCTTTGCTGGCAACACTACCGGTTTCACGAGATAGCCTTACCGAGTAGGCTGATATTGGAACACAACTCCTGGATATTGCTCTTGAAATTCTGCAGAACAATCTGGAATGAAGCAGGTCCATTGACAGTTAATTTTTTCAGCAGTCAGAAAATAACACTCCACCATGAACGAATTTTGCTCTAAAGTAAAAACTATTTCAATTAAAATTAAAATAAACACATTTTTAACCAACACCCACGAACAGTTTTCATGGCTCTCTCTAATTTGAAAACTATTTGATCACATGCTAAAATACAGTAAGTAAATGAACCGATGTACAGCAGGACCACAGGACTTTGCGGTCGAGGTAGGCCGTCAAAGGCGCTGTGATCATAATTGATATCATTAATTTGGTAATACACGAAGTGCCGGCCTCGGTGGTCTAGCGGTTAGCGCATTTGCCTTTAGATCCGAGGGACGCGGAATCGAACCTGGCCAAGGTCGGCGAGATTTTTCTAGCGAGGAAAAATCTGAAAACGCGCCTTCTGTCGGATAAGAAGTAAAGCTGTAGGTCCCGTGCCACTGCGATGTGTGACACGTTAAAAATCACTACTGGGGTTGGAATTACCCCAGATAGGCAAAATCCTTAGTTAGGGTGTACAATGGGCCAAATGTGGCATAAGTGCATAGAGATGCTTGGAAAACCGCGTCCTAGATCTCGCTCTTTCAAAGCAAGCAAGCAAGCAAAGCAATACACGAAGTGGAAAAATGTCACACATACACACACATCACACACACACACACACATATATATATAAATATATTTGCATATAAAAAATTTCGTATGTTATAACTATTAAGGTTAACACATTAATGTCAGTTTGTTAAATGTCAAAAAGTGTTACTAGTATGAAGCTTAGAAATTACTTGATTCGAACATTAGTTCGTTTTTTGCCGCCTGCAAGAACTGCAATGGTTCTGCTGTAAATTTGGCGCGGGAGAATGTTAGGGATCGCTAATTCCCTAATGAAGATACAATACTATATGTACATGATAAGCTTTAAAGTAAATCACTTGGCTATAGGCTTCTGTCTGCTGGTCTATTAGAAAGCTCCACTACTAGATCATTTTCGTGTACTGCGAGATTGTCGTAATATGTTCTTGCAAGCCGTTGAGTTTCTTGGCATCTTCAGATTGTTGTGCTGCGTTTCATTTGCGACGTACCATGAAGAATTTGTCATAATACCAAGTGTCTTCTATTAAAATATCTGCAGAACATTAGTATGAGATGGTTTGGTGTAACCCCAGAGTTGGAACCCGTAGGTCCATATGGGCTTTAATATTGTTTTATATAGAAGTAGTTTGCTTAATACGGGAAATTGAGACACAACACAGTCCCTTAGCGTACCGCTGAATTGCTTCGATGGTAGTTTGACAGTTGTCGTTTACCTTTACTTGAAATGTCTGTACAGTTAGTTGTCAAATGCTTGTTTTATGTCCAAGAATACAGCAGTCCACACGTTTCTTTTTTCAAATTCCTCCATGATTTGGGCAATCATTCAATGAACACTTAGAACACTGTTGTATATGATAGTAGATAAGTAATGCTATAGCTTTCCTAGGGAGGTTTTGCATTATCTCTCCCATTATCAAGTCGTAGGAGATTTGTGCGTATTGGTAAATTTGATTTGCTGCCTGTCGGCTGGTTAGAAAGTTCTATAACGGCAGAGACAATTATCCATTGTCGAGTTTTTAAACTGGTGGTGTTGCGATGAATGATCTTTTGGGCTTTTTTGTGGTTTTCCATATTGAGTGCTTGTCTTGTGAGAAACAATAAAAAAATCATAAAATACACTAAAAGTGTTACAATTATAAGGAATATATTAGGTTTAGAAAGCTCTTGGAAGTAAAAAACCACGAATAGCAAAAATAAGAAAACGCCCAGACGACGACATAGTAATAAATGTAATCCTCGACATTTTGTATTAGCATATTTAAGTGTCTAAATTGATTATTTGGTTGCTATAGCTTAATAAAGCAGTAGGCAAGTTAATTTCCATGTAGTTGTGTAAATACACGCCCAAGCATTGTTAATTTTATTTTGTTGTTGGCCTAATCTGTCTATAGTTTCTTCACAATTAGTGTTAAAGTTAGTGGTATAACATTTTTGAACTACTGGAATTCAACCTTGATGTGAAATAGTTTAGTGCAACCGCAGAGCTGAATCCCGTAGGTCCATATGGGCTTTAATAGTGGTTTATATAGAAGTAGTTTGCTTGATAGGGACAATTGAGATCATTTTCCATCTAGTCAGTCAATCTGTTTAACTTTGATGTCTAATCGTTTACGACTGGGGCTAATATGCAAACTTCGAGTGAGTTTATGGTCAAGGTGTAATCCGAGATATTTTAGTTCTGATTCATTTGGAATTGGTGCATCACTTATTAAAGTTCCGGAATTGTATACGGTTACATATTACGTGTAGCAACACGTCTTCCCAATGCATACCATGCATGTTTAATCGGATTCTCGTGAGGGGGATTTGCTGGCCAATCCATTCTATCGATTCTCATTGCATTAAATCAGTTGCTGACAATGTTTGCTCGATGTGTACAAGTTTCATCTATAAACATGAACTGTTTGTACGGAAAAATAATGATTCACAGAGTCTCATCCGGATAGAGAGCCATTATTCGAATGAAATGAAGATCCGTATGACACTCAGTATTTATTCCGGCCTATACAATCACAATGCTACGTTCCTAAGACAAATTGTGGATTGTTTCGTTTTCCACGTTTACACCAAATTAAAATACGCTTATTATCTGGTTGCAAAGTGAATTTTGACTCGTCTCTAAATAATAGTCTTCCCTAGTCATTATGGCCTTAATTCCTATACTCTGCTCACATTATGGGGGCTGTTTTATGATTTGCAATAAGTGGAATACAGACCAGTAGTATTTGAGCATATAGGTTGACGCGAATGAAGATGATTTCATATTGTTTGTGTTGCTACCAGCCTTCCTATAGAAGCAGAAACTCACCTAGAAGCTAGGCTGTATTAAGAGTTCGATTTATACGTGCAAATTGGAAGAGGAAACGATCAACTCTAGGTGTTGCTGATGCCGGCAGACTTTGTCCTTGTTTTCGCCAACCATTTCCAGTTTCCAAAAAGCAATTTCAAAATTTCATTTCGGCTCACCCCAAACGCTTGGGCATCAGCTTGCTGTGTTCATTGACCTTCCAAGTGGCTTGTGGTGCTCCAAATATCTAATTCAGACAGTTTATAGCTGTTGCATTCTTACTAATAATTAAAATTGAATATCACCACAGTAACTAAGAAAGTGCAAATCTGAACTGCAACCAAGACGTTCTCAAGTTGGAAGTTCGTCGCTGAAAGGTAGTAAAGCGCGCTTCAACGGGCTGTTGACAAGCCTACCCTACTGCGACAAACTTACAGAAACATATGAAAACGCGACAAAGCGTTCGAATTAAAAATGTTGCAGTTTAAATACAGGGTATCTATCCCACGACGTGAGGTCACTACTTCGTGTACGTAATCTTTAGACCAAATCTAGTTAGAAATTCTAATAAAGATATGTCCTAAAGTAAACCGTTTTCAAAATACGGATTGGTAAATTATTACTTATTAAATAATTACAATTTCCAAAAAGCCAATATTGATTTTTATTTTAGTTTAAATTCACTATAAAGATTGTTTAAAATGGCCACCGTTGCTCTGGAGACACATTCCGCCTCTTCTTACGAGAGATCTACTGCCTCAAAAATGCCTACCCTAGGATCTTGAACAGGTTCAGATGGTGTTTGGTATACCACATCTTCCATATGGCCCTACAGATAATAATCTAAACAAGTTTGGTCCGGAGATTTTGGGGGCCACGAATGCTCCTCTACCAATTACATGTCCTTTAAACCGTTGATTCAAAATTGTTTTACACGTAACGCAAAGTGCGCAGGGACACCATTGTGCTTGTACCACATACCATGTCTGATCGCCATAGGAACATCATCTAACAATTCTTCCAAATGATCTTCTAGAAAATTTAAATATCTGTCGGCGGTTAATTGATTTTCAAAAACGAATCGAACAATAAGCACGTTATCAATAATTCCACACCACATATTCACTGAAAACTTATGTTGATAATTTGACACTGTGATTTCGTGTGGATTTTTCAAATCCCAAGAGTAGCTGTTCTTTCTGTTCATTTGTTCATTAATTCAATCCTTGTAAATGTTGCCTCATCCGTGAATGAAATTCTATTAGGCAGGTTTCGATTTTGAATGTTCTAGCGGCAATATTTCATACGACTAGCGCAATCTGTATGTAAGAGGACTTGAACAGGCTGGATATGAAATGGATATAAATCATGACGTTTTATTGTTCTCCAAACTCGCATTCGTGGTACATTAACTTGTGCAGATACACGACGAACAGAGGTGTTGGGATTATTATCAATATGTATCTCAGTAAGTTATCCTCATTGTCTAGTACTTGTTGTATTGAACGCTCAGTCGACTGTTGGGAAAGTTCCGTGTTCACGTAGGTAGTGCAGTTGTTGGAAACCTCGTCGGTCTGGTATTCGCCGATTTGGAAATTTCAGCCCATATTCTCGAGCAGCTGCTATTGAGTTTCCATCACAAAAACCGTACATATAATGGATATCGGCGTACTCTCGTGTTGTAAAAGTAAACATTATCAACACTATTAATAAGCGCAAGTAGAGAAATCAGTTTCAAGGTGCTTTACTGGTATAGGTAATTAATATAATTTCCATAGTAACGTAGACAGTTTGTATCAAATACCACTTAATATCATTTATTGTTTCGGTTGTTTCAGTATTTAACTAAAACAGGCCATAATTTCTTTAAAAGTCGATTAAGAGAAAATGACCACTCTTAGTTTCCACTTCTTTTCACCTCTCCTGTACGACTTCACAGGATACCCTGTAAAAAAATGTTTGCATGTATTATTTTAACTGCTTGTTTTTTTTTATTATTAATGTTGTTAAATATGCGTTAATTGTATTGAGCAGCATAGAACGTGGGGTCTTGCTTATGGTGCAACATTCGTTTAACATTTACAGCAACCTGTTTCCATTCTATGTCAGAAAACTCGAAATATTTATAAGTTTAGTAAACCGCTGCCTCAACCTCTATAATATCCATAAAATATGTTGAACAATAATTTGGTTTCTTGAATTTGCTAAAGAAGATAAGTTATTGATACATTTATCAGTTAATATGACAACCAATATTACACACGATATTAAATTGTATCTCTCATAGAACGAACAAAAAGAGGAGTTTTTCGAATATATTAATTTGGACATACAAAAAGCAGCATCAAACGAAACAATGTATTTCTGATTGGGTGATTCGCAATGCAATTTGTAAATGCGCCTTTGTTCCGGCCACAATAAGTGGGCTATCGCAAATAAAACACGCACGGCCTACCTGATGTTCACTGTCAATTCAAATAACCTTTTGTTCGCCAGTTTTTAATTTCGATTCAATATCGGTTAAAAACACTGTGTTAACTAGTTATTCCAACCTCCAGTTTGTTAAATTACAGTGCCGCCATTGAACCAATGTAGCAGCCATTCAAATTTATTTGTGGGTACACATATTCAGCAACGTTTTTTCTTTGTTGATACTATCATACTACAAAATAATTGGTTGTGTTAACTAATAGAATTTTTTTTCACATGCAATACATTTGTTTACGTAAAATGTTATTTACTACGTGTTTGTGGATTTACACTAATTATATTAATACTGCGCGTAATAATAAGAGTGTTTTATACGTCTTTAAATTTTTGTTATTTAATAATTAATAAAATATGGGGAACTTTTGGGCCACTATATTAGGTAGTCGATTCAATTAGAAATACGTAGTCGCTTTAGAATAATATGACCTGATTCATGCGTGTTTCATTAGCTTTGATGGTTCATTCCCAAACGAACGAATTGTAAAATAACCATAGTTGTAACTATATATTATTCTAAACAATAAACATTTAGGGGATTAGTTAGCAGTTACGCATATATTCAAACCACATCACTACACTACATCATTGAATTTGCTATAATATTATCAAGTAGATATCAAATGATGGAAGTGTTAAATAAGGACAGATTTGATTCAGTTAAGAAAATCGCTCTGAAATACGAGGCTTGTTCAACTGAAACCCACCTTTCATCAACTTAGCCTTGAAATCAAATGCAATTATTTAAATGAGCTTTGTTAATGTTAGTAGTGTTTGTAAGCAACACATTAATAAGTTTCTGGCGTTTGAATTTGATTCTGAGTTTTAAAACTCCGATTTTGAAATGGCGTTTGTTTTGAAAATCCGTCCAAATTTGATCAGCGTGCGGTCCTGCAATTTTTATGCGCTGAGGTTGTGCAGTTATTGCAGATTCATACGCGAATGCAATCAGTGTATAGAAAAGCATGGATTGCGTACCCAAATGTACAAGGAATGGTGCCAAAAATTTAAAAATGGAAAAGAGGAGACTATGGATGAGCCGCGACCAGGTGCACGGTGTACTGCATTAACAGAAAACAAGATGGCATGTGTGGAACGCCTTATTAGAGAACATCGTCGAATTTCAATTAGAGAACTTTCAGAAATTGTTGGTACGAGTGTAGAATCTGTCCACAGTATTGTTCGTAATCTGGGTTACAGCAAAGTTTGTTCGCAATGAATTCCTCGTCTCTTGTATAATGAACAAAAATGTTTGAGAATGGGCTTATCTATGCAACACCTCACAGACTGTAGACAAACTGGTGACGAAGCTTGGTGCCTTTACTACTTACATCCAGTAAGTTATCGTCGATGCAGTGGATACATTCAAGTTCACCACCATCGAAGAAGTTTAAAGCACAACTTTCTGCAGGCAAGGTGATGTTAACTTTTTTTTTCGACCATGAAGGGGCCTTTTTCATAGAGTTTGAGGAACCTGGAGTAAATGTCAATGCAAATTCGTACAATGAAACTTTGAACAAGCTTCATCAACATTACATTACATTAGTTTCCATGGTTCATTCTCAAACGAATCTCTGTAAAATATACACAGCTGCGGTGAAATTTTAATCAAAACCATATACGTTTGCGCGATTAGTTAGAAGTTACAGTAGACTGCAAATAGCGTTGCGGCTCAACTGCGCACAAGATAAACAAAGATGTTGAATGAATGACAGAGACGAAGTACACACGTCACACTGCCAGTACATTCAGCCGCAAAAGTTAACTTGCGTTTTTATGTAAAGTGTGAAAGATGTTTCTAAGCATTATTA
>JABXWE010031299.1:0-10072 GCA_014611495.1 Limonius californicus
TCTTGACGAAAAACCTGTAATTTACTTACCTTAATAAATTACAAATCAGTTGCAACTAAATACTTGTTCATTTTCACATTTTGTTGGGCCAAAATTTTTAACTACCTGAACTGTCACACAGTTTGACATAGGTACAGGTAAATGTCATTCAAAGCTCATTACAGCTGACTGCAGACGGAATAGCTTTTTCTCTAGGCTTGCTGCAATTGACTTTTTAAAAAATCACTTTGTATATACATATAATCTTTTTTCGAGACAAGCTCTATGCTTGAATCCAAAATTAGCTATCGCGTTTTGATTTCGAGTTATTCACGAAAATTCGAATTTTGCTTTTACCACTATATCTCGCTTATTTATGAAAATAGAATCTCTACGTTCTTTACGTACTTTCTGATAAAAATGTCAATTTAAATTTTTAATTCGAGTTATGACATAAAGTTGTATTTTTGTATATGAGACAGAATTTTTTCACTGTATAAAATGTTCTCTTCGTTCGTTCATATTACTACCTATTAGTATTTTTATATAAGTTGTCTTTAATGTGTCCCCAAAGAAAGAAATCCAGAGGCGCCAATCCGGCGAACGTGGTATTATAACCACCTTACTGGTCAGTTGGTGCCTATACAGTTGTCTCCAAAATTAAAATTGAACAATTCCGAGACGATTCTAGTATTATTAGGTGGTGCACCATCTTTCTAAAAAAATATATTTCGTGTCTCATTCAGCGGCAATTTATAGTAAATTCCCCGATTACATGTTGGCTTAAAATTTCATAATAGCGCTGGCTATTCAGGTTTTCTTCATACATTTGGCGAACTAAAATGCGACTGTCAAATAGGGCACACCAAACACTAAAACTGAGTCCCTTATTTTAGGCATGGAGGGTACAGTGGAGATTAACATTGGACCACCAGTGTTCATTGTGTCGGTTAAAAATCCCGACACTGCTAATATGTGCTTTATCCATGCAAATGATATTTCTAAAGAATAATGGATATTGCTGAATTTGTTGAAGGTACCAATTATAAAACTCTAAGCGTCGTTCAGGATCGGTTGGTTGGAGTTGTTTTCCTTATTTTATAGGCAGTAAATTTGTGTTTCTGCAAAACTGATAACGCTCGCCGTCGGGATATACCAGATTCCGTCTCAATTTTATTGCAACTGCCATTCCAATTACATTGATGGCAACTTCCTCAGCATCTTTCATATAATAATTCTTTGGTTTGGTTTGTTAAATGTCCCATAATTACCGAGATTTTCTTTTAATCTTTCAAAAATAGATTTATATACACTTCGTTTAATATGAAATGCACCACCTATTAAAAATAAAGCTACGGGTTTGAAACTTTGCTAAAATAATGTTTCATTATTGCGTATAAAATGATAAGGTTTTCATAAAAAAAGATTAACAATTATAAGAAAACAATAACAACAACGAAACCAAATTAATAATGTGTAGCATCGCCATGAACAGCAATTACTCGTCGTGGGATGCTTTCTATCAAGTGGTCTATGTTCTCCTGGGGTATCTCTGGGTTCCATATATGCTCAAGTTGGTGTCTCAGCTTGTCTAAGTTGTTAGGAGCACTTGGCAATAATCTCAGTCGCCGGTCCATCATGTCCCAAAGATGTTCGATCGGCGGTAAGTCCGGTGATCGTGCAGGCTAGAGCAGCATTTGCATTTGTTCTTGTGGGAGGTACGTTCTCGTAATGTTTGCAATGGGTGGACGTGCATTATCCCGTTGGAAAATACCGTTTGGCAACGTCTGCATGAATGGCCCTAACACCGATTCCAGGACATTATGAATATAGCGATGAGCATTTAAAGTGCCTGGGACGAAAATAAGAGGTGATCTTCTACCGAAACAAATCGTACCCCAAACCATAACTCCAGGTGTTAAAGCTGTATGTATTTCAACAAACTCTAGATTTCGTCTTTCTCCTCGATATCGACGTACCTTCCTACGGCCGTTATTTGCCCACAAACAAAATCTTGATTCGTCGCTGAAGACAATACTGTTCAATTGCTGATTCCAATGCTGTCGCTGTTGACACCAAGCTAGCCTAATAGCCTTGTGATGTGTAGTTCAAGGGAGCCGTTGGAATGGACGGTAGGATTGCAGGCCAAAAGGAGAGATTCTTCTGTAAATTGTTGCCATTGACAAGAGCTCGCATCCAGTCTACAGCAACAGACCTTGTTGTTTGAAAGCGGTCTCGTGTAGCCATTCTTCGAAGAAGTTGATCTTCACGAACATTGCTGCTACATGGAGGTCTACCACCTGGACGATGTCGCTGAATGCATTCTTCTGACCAAGCAGACCATATTCTTGCAACTGTAGTGTAGTACCGATTTACCCTTCTACCAATTTCACGAAAAGAAAGTCCAGCTTCTTTCATGCCGATAATTCGACCTCTATCAAAATCGGAAATGTAGTTAAAATTTCTACGTTGTCTTACTGGAGGCATTTTAACACATTAATTCTGACACAAAATGTAACAAAATCTCGAAACAACTAATTAATGTTTACTAGATATTGTTTTAAGGCGTGTCATTCTTTCTTTTACGTCCATTATTTTTGTTTGTTGTCTAATACTTGTGTTTGTTACACGATCTTTCAGTGATATTCCGAGCATTGCTTAAGTGGCACTGGGCCGGACCCAATGAAAGAAGACAGGATGATAGATGGAACAACATTATACACAAATGGCCCCCATGGGAACGAAAACGAAGAAGAGGTTGGGCGCAGATGCGCTGGAGTGATGACCCCAAAAAAATGGCGGTTTCGGATGGACAAGAACGGCAAGAAACCGCCAAGAGTGGAAAAATTTGGAGAAGGCCTATGTTCAATATTGGACTTCCTAAAGAGGCTGAAGAGAGAGAGAGGGAGATATTGTTTTGTTTCTAAGCAACATGTTGATGAGAGAAAGTAGACGAACACCACAACCACTTGATTTTTTTAATGGAAATAGTGATCATTTCATACGCAATAATAAAACATTATTTTGGCAAATTTTCAAACACGTAACTTTTTTTTTAATGGGTGGTGAATTTCATATGAAACTGAGCATATATTATATTTTTTGTACATTCAAATTAAAAAATTATAAGCAACAATCAATCAACAATTAAACGTAATTAATTTTGTCAATCAAACGATCGGTAATGTAACTACGCAATGACAGATACTTTGTTTAATTAGGTATATTCTGAACGACACAAGCTTGCGGCTCGGGATAATTTTTAAAATATTCATACCCTCGAAAAAATTTCCGGGAATAATTTAACCTCTAGTGGTATTACAAGTGAAAATTTTAAAATTCTGCTATAATAAAGTGAAAATAAATAAAGCGACCCCCCACATGATACATATCACTGAAATGGAAAATAATCCTCTTTTCTCTACGACTATAATATAATGTATTCGTTACATATACCTTTTTAGTTGAAGAATGATAGATATTCTCCATTTCCGTTGGATTCTGTTCTCTATTTCAGTGGGATTCTGTATCAGAATCCAACGATAAAATTGCGGAACCGAAAGTTAGTGGGCGTGGCATGTTAGCGCTTGGGATCTCCCCCTTGTTTTTGAACTAACTGTCAAACACAGTTTTAAATTTTCGTAGTCGTAAAAACAGTAAGAACTAGGTATGAATAATTCAGACAGCGAAAACGCTGAAATGTGTTCGCCACCAGAAATAACGGAAACCGCGAAAACGACGTGTATTACTTTACTGCCGAAGAAATCGCAGAAACAGTAAACAATCGTGTACACGGCGTAAAATGGTTGTGACTAGTGAACCGACATACGTCCATCTAAAGCAAAATTTTTATTATACTTATTTGGACCAAAAATTGTAACTTCCTATGAAATAGTCGTAGAGAAAGTATAGTCTCCTACTCGTGTAGAATAGCTATTATTCACTCGGAAGATTTTGTCATTCGCCTTCGGCTCGTGACAGAATTTTCATCTTTGTGAATAATAGCTGTCATTCTACAATCGTTGAAGAATATACTATTTCGCGATGCCATAGCCAACTATAAGTTCCATATAAAAAATACAAATTTGTCATAACTCGAATTTCAAAGATGATTTTTTAAATTGACTAACGTCACTGCATCCTTATCAAAACAGTGCCTGAAGAACGTAGAAATGATGTTCGAATACTTTCATAAATAAGCAAGATACAACTATGAAACGAAAAATCGAATTTTCGGAAATAACTCAAAAACAAAAGACGATGGCCAATTTTGGATTCAACCATTGGGTTTATCTCGCAAAAGGGATCGAGTATGAGGTTCCATTTTTCCAGATCTCTTATAATTATCGAGCTTCCCTATGAAAACATAGAAATTTGCCCACTTTGTACCTTCCTATCTTTATTACAGACGCGTTTTCTAGTATTTTTTATATTTCAGCTATCGCCGTTTGAGTACAGTAATGGCATTTGGTCTGTCAAATCCAACCCGTGTAGTTTTTTGGGGTAACTATTATTTTTTCAAATTTAGTAAAACAACTGTTACATTTCCCTTACACCTAATACTTTCCCAGGCTATCCCCATGGTTCCTGAAAAAGCGGCCATGAGTATATTTTAGAGAAAGACGACCCTAACTTTCAACTACTAAAAATTCTGATAGTATTTTTACATGGGACGGCAAATTTTATTTCTTACATAGAGGTATCTCCTTTGAAATTGTTTAAGATTTTTTCTGTAGAGGAATTTCTGTTCTCTCTAAAATGTTTAAGAGCTAATATTTTGTTTATCCTAATTACTTATGCAATATTTTTGCTTTTTTCTTATTAATAGGTTATCCTGCATTACATTTAAGGTCCAATTTTGTGTTACTGTGTTTTTTATTTTTTTGAATTACGATTTTTTGGCAACACTGTAAAAATGTAACGTTTCTTCTAATAAATAATAAATTCATAGTCGATCATCTTTTAGAAAAATGTTTTATTTTTCCAAGTGTAAAATCGACCAGAATAACAAACAATCTCTACGACATTAAACATATTAAGTTATTATAAACAAAAAAAATGATGTTAAAAGATACGGTCTAAGAGACTCAGCCCGTCGAACGGAGTGATTTTCAAATCACCGACCGTCAACCGAAGGGTTAATAATGACAAATATATGAAACATATTGTAATGTAGTTTCTATAATATTATTGCCGTCGTTCCAAATTGTTTAAATCACAAAAATATTCGTAAACGCCTTTATAGATTTAGAAGCGAAAAATGAATTGATTAAGTACAATAAAAGCACAACAGTAGGGAATAAGTTAGGACACACGACAGCTTTATTGTCAACACGCATATAAAACTTAATTACATAATAAGGTAAACGTACCAGTAATCGACACGGTACCTATTCTCGACACCCGAAATTTAATCTTACAAAACAAGAATTGCCGGCAACATTTCCGCAAACTGCACGTACTGGCAACATTGTTCAACCCCCGCCAATACGCCGGCGCAGTCGTTCAGTGATAGACGCGTGCATTACCGGAATATTCCATTGTGAAGAGAACACGTGCTATTTTCGTGGTTTTTGTGACTTGTGCTTACTCAGTTTGTTAAGAGGTAAGTTTACAAAAAAATTTATTTCTATTTTATCCGTGCAAGTTACTATTTGCTTTTGACACAAGATAGTAGGCGATATTTCAGTACATTCGTGTTTTCATGTCCGTCGCACTTTCGAGTTCAAACGTTGTTTTTGCGTGGGGTGTCGAGTACCGAAACCGTAAAATATGTTCTTCTTATATTCGTCAGGGATGTCGACTTCATAAACATATCCTAATATTGCACTGAATGCTTATATGAAACAAATATTTCGTTGCGGTTAAATTGCTATACGCGCGACTTCATTTCCGCGGCGGTAACCAGTATTCGACACCGGCGTGTCGACTATTGAAACAACCAGTGTCGAATACTAAATCTGCAAGTATTAAAAATTCTGCAACAGCATTTCTTCTTTTTTAAAAATTCCTTACAGGGTGTTGTTTTGATAGATATGGCGAGCCGAAAAGAAACTTTTCTAAAATATCCAGAGGAGAATATGCTCGCAGCTATTGAAGATGTTAATAAAGGGATGTCCTATAAAGGGGCCGCAAAGAAACACGGTGTGCCTAGGGTAACCCTTATGGACAAACACAAGGGGCGGGTGCCACTTAAGAGAAAAATGGGGCCTTCAGGTACATTCAGTCCTGAACAAGAAGAAATACTCACTCAATGGGTAAAATCTATGGCAAAATCAGGTTTTCCTGTAACAAAGGATACGTTCATGCATAGCGTTGGAAAGTTAGCAAAAGAGTTAAACGTGGATTTCAAGGGAAATGCTTTACCTGGTAGGAAATGGTTTGACCTATTTCAAAAAAGACACCCTGAGCTGAGTTTTAGAGTTAGTCAAAATTTGACAATGATGAGGCGAGCTGTCACCCAAGAAAATATAAACTGCTGGTTTGAAGAAGTTTCCTCTTATTTAAAAGAAATGAACTTAGGCGCGGCTATGAAAGATCCAACAAGGGTATTCAATGCCGATGAAACGGCGTTCTTTTTAAATCCCAAACCTGGCAAGGTGTTGGCGCCAAAAGGCTGTAAGACTGTATATACAGTTTCAGGAAATGATGAAAAACTCAATATTACAACCCTTCTCACTGCAAACGCTATTGGACAAATTGCCCCTCCTATGGTAGTGTATCGTTATAGCAGGATACCTCAGCATATTGCTGAGGTTTTTCCTCATGACTGGGCTATAGGAAAATCTCAGAATGGTTGGATGACGCACGAGCTGTTTTTTGAATACATTGCAAATATTTTTCTTCCCTGGATTAAGAAACAAGACATTCAACTGCCCATTGTCTTTTTCTTAGATGGTCATGTGTCACATCTATCGTTACCTCTAAGCCAGTTCTGCAAAGAAAATGGAATAGAGTTGGTGGCATTGTATCCAAATGCCACACACATTCTCCAGCCAATGGATGTGGCTGTCTTCCACGTGTTAAAAACAGCGTGGAGGCAGAAAGTCCATGACTGGAGAATGGAGCAAAACGGAGAACAACTTAAGAAACAAGACTTTGCCGCATTGGTTAAACAAGTCCTTCGATCTATTACTGAAAAAATAATATCCAATGGCTTCAAAAAATGCGGTCTATTTCCATGGAATCCAGCAGAAGTGAGAGTCGAGCCAACACATGTAGAACAACCTAAAGCATTAATAACTGAGGAAAAACATTTCTTCATTATACTTGAGCGAGAGATTGGAAAGGAAAAACTTGCTTATTTCCTGAAGAACGAAGGCGATTGGACTGGGGCAACTGAGGACAAATCTTTATACGATCTATGGACACTCTGGAAAACAAAAATGGGACAGGCGGTAAGTATACATTTGCATGGAGAAAATAAAAAAGCAGTATTTTCTGTTTTCTATTGTGACTAGCTTTAAATGGCCTGTAATTTTACAGAATTCTACCAATGTAGGAGCACAATCTGCTGCAATAGAGTCACCTGAAATTGATCCATCAGGTATACAAACTTTAGCCCGTGAAATGAATGTTAACGTTTTGTTCCAGAAGACCAACAGTCTGTTTCAGGTTCTTCAATTTCTATCATTTCAAGAAACGAACGTACTCCTGAGAGGGACCCTGATGCAGCCGTTTTGATGATAAATCAACCATCAACGTCCAGTTTGATTCCTGTAATTCCAAGGAATGTTTCGAATCTTGATCATCCAACAACATCCGTACTCAATCTTTCAGTTACAAACAATAGTTATACTTCAGACAATGTCACTGGTTTGACACCAACCACATCTGATGGATGTATTGTTCCAAGTCCCTTCAAGAGAGCACTACTGTGGCCACAACCAGTACAAGTTAGATCAATAAAGCGAAGAGAAAAACTACCTGCTGTAGTAACATCACCACAGATGCTAGAATATTATAAGAAAAGAGATGAGAAGAAAAACGCAGCTGAGAAGCAGAAAGAGAACAGAAAGCTATTGAGGGAAGCAAAAAGAAAAGAGTCTCAAGCCAAGGCCAAGGCAAAAGAAGACAAAAAGAAGCAAAAATTAAATGCTAAGAGAAAGAGGAACAATTCTAGTTCATCTTCATGTTATTCAGAAAGTGACTTTTCCCTGCGAGAGTCTGGGGATTCAGAGTTGGAACTGGGCATTAGTGATGATGGTGATGAAGGAGTTTCCTTGGATGAACTAAAGGAAGGCGACTTCATCCTCGCCAAATTTAAGGGGGGAAAAAGAAATTTAACAGTGTTTGTGTACCTTTGCGTAATCCAAGAGTTAAGAGTAGATGGCAGTATAGTTGTAATGGGATTGAAGAATACTGACAATGAGAAAAAGGAGTATGTGGCAGACGAAAAAGACATTTGTGAGATAAATTTAAAAGAAATAGTTAGCCTTGTTGAAGAACCTGAACTTATTGTGAAAGGGGAACGAGTGAGCTACCGTTTTAAAAAATCTCTAAATGTGTCGTAGATTAAATATAGTTTTGTTTAACAAAAAGTTTGATTCAATGCAATAATATTTATTCCCAATGAAAGTGTAAGTAAAATCTTCAGTGAAGGTGTCGGCTAATGGTACAAAGCCCATGTCGACTATTAGCACATTAGTAATTTTAAGTGTCGACTATTGGAAAATTTGTTACATTATTTTTTTTCTATTTCCTAACCAATATTTGTGTGGTTAAAATTTAGAGGGGCGCACTATCGTAAAGAGCAAACTATAGGCTTTCCAAAGATATTTAGTTCACATTTTTCTTTCAAACCACTTTCTTGCAAAAGCCTCTTTTGCAAATTTTGATCCTTAACATGTCGACTACTGGTACATTTACCTTATACTGAAAATCTCTTCTTTAAATAGAAGCATCTAAAATATTTATTTGCAATAAAATTATTATACGTCATTTGCTAATTTCTGCGAAACTATCACTTTGGGAGAACCCACTGAAAGATATTTAGGTGTGTGATATTTCTGGGCATATTTGTAATCACTGTTCTCAAACACTACCAAATTTTTATTACAAATACAGGTAGTGACCGCCTCTAATGAACCCGATTGTATTGAACTCTCGTTTATTATGAACCATTATATATCTTTGGTTTGTATGAATTTACTATTATTTAATTTATTTCTTTGTTGGTTATACTGAATTTCGGCTATTATGAACTGCTTTTGGTGGCCAGTAATGGTTTATTATAACCATACACCACCGCATAATAAATTCTACTAAATACTATACTGTATGTTTTAAATGTAATTTGAAGAATACCTTAATATTGACCATTACACAACAATATCAAGTTGTATATTTAGTTTTTTCAAAACAATTAAGTCATCTTATTATTTAATTTTCCATTGTTCATAAGACGTCTTTCTTAAATTGTATTAAATACATAAATAAAATAAGTGAAGCAATTCTTAATGCCTAAGAATTGCCAAGAACTGCCTAAAAATGCCATATTCACAAACTTTTAACTTTCTCTTTTAAATTATATAATTAATATTGTAATCAGCTATAAAGTACAGTTACACATTTTTGCAACTTGCGTAAAATTTGTTGAAATACACAAAAATTTCATATGGCTGTCAAAAATACATGAACCTGATGATGGTTCTTAAAAAACAGAACGTGATATTTTTAACAATTTAGTGACAAATCGTCTTAAAAAAATGTTTCATTTTTTTTGGGGTCTGGGCATATGTATATTATCATTTTAAAATAAAACCACTACGAACCTACTCACACAATCACTACAAGTTTTAACATTTGTAGGATATTATACTGGCACAAAACAAAAAACCTAATAAATAAATTTAAAAGCAATAACATACTCAATGTAATTTGGAAGCAACACATCCACTCAGCAAAATTATTCATTGTATCAACTTTATAACAAATTAAATAAAAATGACTTTATAAAATTAAATTGAACACTCACCGCTACCAGTTGCTTAATTGCAAGCAATTGCTTAATTCTAGATTATTATGATTTCTTGACCTAGTATTTACATTACTTTTTTAAGAATTATTATAACCTAATCTACTGTCCTACAAA
>JABXWE010031301.1:0-11868 GCA_014611495.1 Limonius californicus
TTTTAAAAAATCACTTTGTATATCAACCAAACGGTTACCGAGATACAAGCTGCTGCTTGTTGCAAAAGCAAAATAATTGTTTCCAATTATTAATAATAACAAAACATATTAAGTTAGCCATGAGTTCACCAAAACAAAATGTGCATTAAATCTGACAGATATTCATTAGTAGTATTTCAGTTGTATTTTGTAAACGTTCTAGTAATTGAAAGTAGTAAAAAAGTAGTCTTGCTGGTGTTTGTTTTGATTGTTCAACTGTACCTACTTTAATTACTCGATGGAGGGCTTTACTTCAGAGGAGTATGCTGATATGGTGTTTATTTGTGGATATTGTAATGGTAACGCACGTGGTGCAGCTAGGGAATACCGCCAAAGATATCCAAATCGAGGGCACCCAGCCTATGAAGTTTCTACAGGAACATTTCGACGATTAGGAGAAACTGGATCCACAAATCCATTGAGTACTGCATGGTGTTCAAGACGAAGAAAATGTCATCGACGCCGTTCTTGATGATCCGTCTACAAGTACACGGCGAGTCGCTACACAACTAGGTTTACCACAATCTATGGTCTCGCGGACACTTCATCGAGAGGAACTGCACCCATTTACAACGTGTGCAAGCTCTTCAGCCTGGGGATGTTGATCGACGTTTGAGATTTCGCCGCTTCTCTGCACCGATGAGGCACAATTTTCTAGAGATGGAATTAAAAATAACCATAATGCTCATGTGTGGTCACTGGAAAATCCGCATCAGGCTAAAGAAGCACGATTTCAACAACGTTTTTCAATAAATATTTGGGCCGAAATTTTCAATAATCACCTCCTGGACGTGGAAATGTTACATAATCGTTTGGATGCAAATTTGTACGTAGATTTTCTTGAAAATCGCCTTTACGACCTTTTAGATGACGACCTATTCAGTTACGTCATGAAATATGGTTGCAACAGGACGGTACACCACCTCACAACAGCAGACAGGTAACTGCGTGACTCAATCAAAAATACCCTGGTAGATGGATAGGTCGTTGGGGCCACATACCATGGACGCCTAGGTCCCCAAACTTAAATCCCTTGGATTTCTATCTCTGGGGGCCATTTGAAACAAATGGTGTATAGCGTGACCAGTTACTAGCAAGAATTGTTAATAAGGGTGCACGAAATTCAGAACCAAAATGTAATTCCTCGAGTTTATGATTCACTGATACGTCGCTATAATGCCTGTATTCGCGCTCATGGACAACAATTTGAGCATTTACTGTAACTGATATTAAAAATTATAAAAATAATAATAATGTAATATTAACACTTATTGAACACTGCTACACCTAATATCTTTTGTTATTATTAATAATTGGAAACCATAACCATAACCGTTTGGTTAAGCACATATGTTCGTATAGACATTTTGTCTTCTTTTGACATGAGGAATCCACCATTTCAGTTTGATTCACTAATTATGAATCACCCTGTATAGCTCTAATTAAACATATTTTACCACATGTAAACATGATAAACAATTACATGTAGTTCTTTAGAAAAGCTAAGCAAAAGGTTTCGTTCGTTATTTTATCTATACTCTCCTCTTAGATTTAGCTTGAAAAACTAATTATTTATATTTGCGATTTTATGGATATTATTTGAGTAATTACAATCTAGTAAAATCAGTTGTATTTGGAGATACCCACTGCTAGAAGTAAGAATGCTTAAGGACTAAAGAAGTATAAAATTCGAAAATGCAATTACTTTTATTTTCAAAAATTGTAACCCGATCATTAAAAAATATTTATTAAGGAAAACAAGATTTTATTATGGAGCTTTCACAGGCCTTGTAGACCCATTGCTTAGTGTGAGGCAAGGCTAAGCTAGTTTGTGCAATGCACAACAGGACCCGACTCTATGGGTTAGGTACCGTGTTAGTGCGTAACCATATTTAACCTGCCCGAGGTAACGTGTATTAGTGTCTGGTCTAAACTTCTCTACTGCGACTGTAACAGGAGGAGTGCCATTAATTTGATCCCAATGGAGACTGGGACCCAGTACCAATTAATCAGGGAATTAGAAATATTACTGACCCCCCAGCAATTCGAACCAGGAAGCGTTTGGGCTATTACATCGAAAGCCCGACTCTCTTACTATTGAGCCACACGTCTTTTTAAAGGAAAAAAGATAAACAATTCTATTATGTGAGATCCTGTTCCCCCATACTGAACTTTATGTACGTTCAAACCGATTTTTAAAAAGTTATAAATAACGACACAATCACAAATAAACCTTTATCTTCTATTCGAGGTCAAAAACGATTTTTTAATAAATTTCTTAATAACCTCCAAATCACGTATCAAGATATAAGTATTACTGCATATTTTTATTCTTATGGGTAAAGTTTATGATGCAGGAGCTATTTTTAAATGAAAAACGTGTACTTGTTCAATGTTGATAAAATGTAGTTTTCAAGAAAAATGCACCTTTCGGTGTGTTAGCTTAATGCATTTTGTTACATATTTTCAAGTTGTTATCTGTCAGTTTGACAATATTAAACCAGTGTATTGTTATTTTTCCGCGTTATTATCAAATTTATTAGTAACTGTTGTTGTGTTGCGTGTTTTTAATTTGTTCTTAAAGTTTCTGCTTATTAACATGACTTCTTAAGGAAGCACTATTGTACTAAAATATATTCTGTTTACCAGTTCCATTTGACGCTAGGAAGCTGTAGTTAAGCTGTGTCCCTTTACTTTTAGGACACCCTGAAGGGTTGGGTTTCCTTTATACAGGTTTATTCACAAATAATAATAAGTATAGAGGTATTCATAATGCAAAACATACAATCATCACTAAAATTTAGATACTTACCTTATTGCAACATAAACTGACAAGAAAGTTTTAATGTTACCTATATTAAATTAGTATTAGTCACCATCTGTTTGTGATTAATAAACCAAGACAAATTTATTAAGTAACAAATGAACATGTTCACTGCCGGCAACTCCGCTTGGCTACCCCAGTTATGTGTCAGCGACTCCAATCACGATTAAGTGGATGGTTAAAAAAATTTTTAATTTTTGCGGGAGATAAAAATTTATCATGGACTATGAAGACAAACTGGGACTCTATGCTGAATGTTTCAACATCTACCATGAGTCACTCTAAAACATATTTATTATGTCATCTTCATTTATAATAAATGAAAATTGTTGTAAAATTATATCTATACAAGGTGTTTAAAAAATACGTTCAGATATTTTACCCACTTATAGATCTCATCAGTACAAACAAAAAAGTCGTAATAAACATGGGTTCGAAAATCAACTGTTTTGGAGATACGGAGTTTTTTTAAAAAAATAAATATTACTGGATGCTTCAATAAGTTCCCCACCCATTAAAACAAATAGCCGTGTAAATAACACATTTTAATTACAAATAATTAAAGCAGATGTTCTACATATCCTCCTTCAATTTGAACACATCCTTCGCATCTCCGTAAAAATGAACGCCGCATTCTTTCAAAGATTCTCAGATTCATACGAACAGTCTGGCAGACATGTTCTATTCGTTCGCGCAATTCGTTTAAATTATTCACAGGGCTTGAAAAAACTAACGACTTTAAATACCCCGAAATACAAAAGTCGAGCGGAATGAGGTCAGGAGATCTACGTGGCCACACAACTGGACCCCCTCGCCCTATCCACCTGCCGTTGTAATTTTCGTATAAGCCCTATCGTGCATCAACCACATATTCATTCTATGAATGAGGGGTACATCTTCTAACAATAGTGGCAAGGCATTATGCAAAAAGTCAAGACACAATTGGCCAGTCAAACGGTTCCAAAGAAAAAAAGATCCTACCAGATGGTCTCCAAAAACGCTAAGCCAAACGTTAATTGAAAATCGTTTTTAATGATTCGATTCAATAATAGCACGAGGGTTTTCATATGACCAAACATGGCTGTTGTGGAAATTAAAAATGGCATATCTTGTGAAACTAGCTTCGTCAGTAAATAAGACTTCACTAACAAAGTTTGCGTTTTCTGCAACTCTTGTCAGTTCCCATCGGCAAAACACCAGACGTGCAGCATAATCAAACACAATAAGAACCTGTACCCTTTGAATATGGTGTGGATACAATTGCTCCTAACGTAACATTCTCCAAATTAGGGAAGCATTACTATTTGTTTCGGCAGAAAGTCTTCGAGTACTGGTATCTGGATTTTCTTCAATCCTCCTTAAAATATTAAGTTCTGCTTCAAGAGCAGAAACTGATCTAGGCCGACCACCACCATTGTTTCTTGATTTAAATATGCCAACGTCGGATAAACGTCGATGCAAATTTGTAAAAAATTTGTCATACGGAAATGCTTCCGCATACAAGCGATGTGCCTCATAAGAATTACCATTGGCCTTACCATACATGAAATGCATATCAGCCATTTCCATGTTGGTATACATATTCCAACAATAACAATATTGACACTTACAAAAACTCAAACAAATGTTGTTTTATCCACTTCCACAGCAGACGTGATAAATACGATTCTGCACTCCTACTCTGCGTAAATAATTTGGCTGCATCTTAAAAACGGTTGATTTTCAAACCCATGTTTATTACGACTTCTTTATTTGTATTATTGAGATTTATAAGTGGGTAAAATATCCGAACGCATTCTTTAAACACCTTATATATATAAGTATAAGAGTAAAATTACTCTGAGCCACTTTTTTTTTCAGTTTTTCACCTTCCAATTAAAAAAGCCATTCCTCGGTACTTTACCATTAATAACGTAACAATTATATGCAAAATTACAATTTGGCTTCTGAAGTAAACATAATTTTACAAATTAAGAAAGGATATAATTAATTTTTACATGTCTCTAGCTGATAAATTAACAAGCAATTATAAAGCAAAATTTACCAAATTAAAAATTGACTTGTCATTAGAGTAATCGCTAGCAACTTTGAAAAGACGTACGTTGGGTTACATTTAAAATTTTTAAGGTCCATTATTAGTAATGAATGGCCCTGTACACATTTCAACCTTCAGAAAACACCCTTAACCCCCTAAACATATGTAACTTTTGAAATAATTATATGTACTACTCTATGTATCTTTCCATTTTTCCAGAGCGGCAGCTTTTAGCCTTGTTTTCATCAATATAAAATTTATCGTACGTAACAAATTCCACACTGGTTCATTAGAATATATTTTATCAAGGACTTCTCCACTTATAAAATGTACATACATACATACACACACTGTGTAAAAGCACCCAAAAACGTTTGTAGTGATCTATATCATATTAGGAAAATTATATGTTGAGCAAAATGTATTTAAAATAATGTAAATATTTATAAACATCGCAGAGTAAAAACCCCAACCACTAGTAAATAGTGACCATAATCTGTACAACATACACTGAATGTAGGCAAAAAGCTTGCTTATAAAGTTCAAAACTGATTTGAATGATTTTAATATATTAATATAATTATTAAATTTCCATACGAATTGCGAAGCCGTAATTGCAATTTATATTAATATGGGGTTTTTACTCCACTAGTAAACAAATTAATAAGCATAGGTAACATTTTATAAATTGAACCAACATTGACAGTATGTATTTAGTTGATCTGATCCAGTCGATTATCAACTTTTACTAATCAGATAAACAAAATAATATGTTTGGTGGGCACTGTTTTTACAGCTTATAAAATGTTTACTGTATTTTCAATCTTCCAATTTTTCGAATATTAAATATCTAAATAAACATAATTTACAATTTATTGTGCTATGTACTGCAACTGAATGCACTTGTTTACTAAATATTTCACTGTTCAAAATAATGATTAACAGTATAAATATATCCGAAATACAGTTAAAATTTCAATTACATATATCTTTAAAAAATAAAAAACAATCTGTAAAACACATGAAATTAAAAATTGCAATTACCTTTCAGTATGGCAAAATTATAATTATAATTAAAAGAAAATGTAGGAAATCTACGGTATAAACAAGGTTAACTAGTACGGCACGATGGCAAGTCTTGTCCTTCTAAAGGGCTGATTCGGTAACCCATATTTGCTAACATGGTTTCAAAAGGGTCCATTGCCATACGTTGTTGATTTGCTTCTACTGCTGCCCATGGGTCTACTACTATGCGTGAGTTTTCCATGCCCTCCTGTAAACATTTTCGTGGTATACAATAGTTCTACCAATCACATAATAGTTAAATATTATTTTATTTACCTCACCAACAGGTGACCATAATTTTACAACAGGATCTATACCACTGGTAGCTATAAAACAGGCACTAGGGTGAGGTTGAACACAATTTACAATCGATACGTCACCCCACAAAGCATTAGCAACATTTGTTGTTTTACAGTCCCATATAAATATTACACCATCATCAGAACCGGCACAAATGAATTTCCCATCTTCACCTATTAACAATCTATATTGTAAAATCACATTACATACCAATGAAGATGCTTTGCTGTCTTATGTACCTAAAAAGTTGGCTTCTTTGATATCAGTAGTAGTATTGCAATGACCTAAGAATCGAATTTCATAGTCCCTCGCTTCGATTCGCAATTGCTTTTCCTCATCACTAAATGGTTTTTCACTTAAACGTTCTTCATTATTCTCTTTCTTTGCTTTAAGTGCTAACAAATCATTATGCAGTCCTTTAACTTGTATGTTGTCCGCAAAGTCTGGATGACATTTTCGAAAATATTCTAACCACTGATATGCCTCCTCCGTCCATGTTAATGCGATTAAACACTGAACTAGGCCAATGTAAGCTTCCTTGTTCTCAGGCCAGTGCTGGATTACGTGTAAATAATCTCTTGCAGCCAAATAAACGTCACCAGTCCTTCAAAAAATGTATTAGAATTACACCCCAAAAATTGCTACTACAAACATAGGGATTCTACAGTATTGGTATATCCATTGAAAAGCTATTGAACCACACTAATTTAATTTGTTATAATATAGTATTTTATGCATGTACTGCTAAAGCTACAGAATGTTTCCTTTAAATTAAACTTTGCTAGAAAAAAGGTAAGCATAAAATTTGAACTATGTATATTTAATATTGATTCGAAGTTATTTTTATTCAGGCAGAAAAGTTCGCGTTTATATTGCTTTTTAACTAATAACAAGGATTATCGTAAAAAAACAGTGCAGAAATAAATCTATGCATTTTACAGATAAAACCATTTGCAAGTAAATAATTGTATATAAGAATATTGAGAATGGAAAAATACACAGGGTGTTCTATTTAAAATAAAAGCTAACACCTTGCCCAGCCCAAACCGACGATCCTGTAAGTGCAAAAATAATTTTAAGAGTTGTACCACACCACTGGTAATAATTTGTGAGTTCACATTTTTTGTATACCTTTAATACAAAATAGATACTATACGGACACCCTATATATGTATTCTATCACTCCCTTGTCCTATAATTTAAAAAACATCCATGTAATTGACATTAGAGATAGATAAACTTACCATTTTCTAAGAAATAATGTTCTACCTCTTCCAATAAAGTCACAGGCACAAGGTTGAGCTGATATTCGTTTATTGTAATTAATTAACTTCCTACAAGCTGCTGCTGCTGTTGTTGTGCCATTAGCTTTCTATAAAAAATGAAAATGGAAAACCACAAAATATTTTATAGATGCTACGAAGTAGTCTCTGCGTAGGCTGTCTATTTAATGTAGGATCATTTTACATCTTACTTTGTCACAAATTATTTGACCATGCTCGTTTGTTTTAATTGGGCGGGATTGATACCGCTCAATGCACTGAAGCACATTGGCTTATTGTACACCCTAACTATAAATTTTGCCCATCTGGAATAGTTCCAATTCCAGTAGTAGTTTTTAATATGTGACACATTAAAGGCCCACTTTCAGCCCATAGTCAGATTCGAAACAAGCAAGTGCCCTAGCCACTAGACCACCGAGGCAATACTTACTTTCAAAAACTATTAAAAAATTCAACAAAAACATTTCAGAGCATTACTAGTAAAAAACGAATGGTAATATGGTTTCTGTGAAACAAACCAAAAAGCAATTAGCACTGAAAACTTAAACCCTAAATTTAATATCCTCATCATCACTGACAGCCTTTTCGTCCCGCTGCTGGGCATCGGCTTCTTCTCTGCCACGTGTTCCTCCTCAGCGCTAAGGTAAAAACGCGGAGGCCCTACAGTTTAACGTCAAATCCACACAACAGAAATTCCAGAGAAGGTTTTTAGCATTAGATCCCAGGATTGCAAGCCCGGATTGGAAAATTGTGTGTGGTGGGTTGCAGACAAGATTTTTATAAATCTGCGTAGTAACGGTTAGGTTTCGAACCCAAGCCGGAATCGACGTTTTACTCAGAAAGCGAGCGCTCTACCAACTGAGCTACCACCACACACAAGGGTGCATATGAGACCATATAATTCCAAGACCATACAATTTGGCATTTCCTTTATTAAAATCGCATAAGAAATAGCGAAGTTACAGCTCTGGCCGTTTATCATGCAGTTCTGTGTATATACATATTAGCTTATACAGTAAAACTTCTATTTTCGGCCACTTCTTAAAAGCGATCACCTCTAAAAACGGCCACTTTTTAAATTCCCAAAACCACTTATACGGGAATACTTGTTTTAATGACCCTCCTAATACGGACACCCCCATAAAACGGCCACGGTCACTTCCAAGAAAACTATTGTCTTGAAAATATAGCTGCAATTTTACTTCTCATTACCAGTAGGGTATTCCCAGGTAAAAAAATCATTACTGTTCAAAACCCTATAAGCAGTAAAGAGGTTTGCTCCAAAAAAGCGATAAATGTGCTGCAAAACAAAGATTGGCAATTTATTTTGCGCAAATATGGAAGGTGACAAGGAAGACCCGTTAATCATTGGAAAGAGTAAAAAACCCTCGATGCTTTAAAAGATCTCATATCAACAAACTGCCTTTAGAATGGATATCAAATAAGATGATTGGACGACAACAGAGGTTATGATTTTGTTGCTAAAAAAATTTGACGAAAAAATGAATCAACAAAATAGAAGTCTTATTATTTCTGGATAACGCCACATCCCATCCCATCGTGACACTTCTAAACACCACTTCCCATTGTCAGCCATTGGACCAAGGAATTATCCATAACTGTAACATGGCCTACAAAAAATTTCTAATCAAAAGGTTTCTAACATTCACAAACAGTGAAACTACTCTGGAAGATGCAGGAAAAAGCATTAATTTAACCAGCGATTTAGTTTGGATATGAGGAGCCTGGAAAAACGATGAGGAAGACGAAATCCCACTGGCCCAGCATTTTTCTGTATTACATGGTGTAAGCCTAGAAAATTATGCATCTATTGATTGCAACGTTTTGACCGAAAATTCCAATTTTGACGTTCAAGATATAATCAGTGAATTAATTGATGATAAAGACTGTAATTCAAACAGTGAGTGATGTGGAAGAATCTGAAATGTGGACATCAAACATTAAAGATATGACTGAAGTGTGTGAAAAACTAAGAGATGTACAAAGTTTCCTATTTTGTAATGATAAAAGTGAAGTAGCTGTAGAAATTGTTCAAATTTTAGCCATATGTGAATCTCAGGTTTTACAAACAAAAATTAAAAACTTAAAATAAACCTAAATTGAAAAATATTTCAAAAAAATGTAATGTGGTAGGCAATGTTTGAAATATTTAGTCATTTATTCTTTAATCTAATTTTAGTAGATATTATACAGGGTGTCTCAGAAAGAATGGGCCACCGTTTAGTCATAGATTCTTTAGGTAAAAATAAACCGATTAAACCTAATATACCTTAGGCAGAAAGACCTTCCTTAAGAAGTTATAGGGCCTTAAAGTTCAATTTTTTATTTTTTCTTTTTATTGCAATTTCCACAAATCTAAAAATATTGCTTTGAAATTTGGTATACATACTTATAATTATATACTACAGTCGCGGAATTATTTTCATTAACCAGACTTGACCGTAAGAGGCACTTAACCTACCACTGAAACTAACTTTGTTATTAGTAGAATATTTTAAAATTTTATGTTATTTTCTGAAAGAGAATTAAAAATTACAAAAATAAGGTACTCTTAGTTCATACGCGTAAATGCAACCGTTTGCCTTAAAATGCTTGTCCCAAGTTTTGGGCTGTAGTTATGACATGCAATTATCAGATAGCCATGATCACAAAAACAATGGGTAGTGCTTGTGACTTACAGTAAAGAACAATGCTAAGTCAATTAAATACTTTGGTGTTATAGAAATAGTATTTTTAGTGTTTACGAAAATTCCTCCACATTCGTTATGTCGACGCATTATCGTAAACAAAACAGAAATTAAAATTACTATTTCTATAACACCAAAGTATTTAATTGACTTAGCATTGTTCTTTACTGTAAGTCACAAGCACTACCCATTGTTTTTGTGATCATGGCTACCTGATAATTGCATGTCATAACTACAGCCCAAAACTTGGGACAAGCATTTTAAGGCAAACGGTTGCATTTACGCGTATGAACTGAGAGTACCTTATTTTTGTAATTTCTAATTCTCTTTCAGAAAATAACATAAAATTTTAAAATATTCTACTAATAACAAAGTTAGAGCTAATATAAAATTTCAGTGGTAGGTTAAGTGCCTCTTACGGTCAAGTCTGGGTAATGAAAATAATTCTGCGACTGTAGTACATAATTATAAGTAGGTATACCAAATTTCAAAGAAATATCTTTAAATTTGTGGAAATTACAATAAAAAGAAAAAATAAAAAATTGAACTTTAAGGCCCTATAACTTCTTAAGGAAGGACTTTCTGCCTAAGGTATATTAGGTTTAATCGGTTTATTTTTACCTAAAGAATCTATGACTAAACGCTGGCCCATTCTTTCTGAGACACCCTGTATAGTATGTAGTAAGTGTTGTAATGTAGTTTATAATTTGATATTTCATGCTATTTAGATTTATTTTTATAAAGAAAGCACCAAAATAACCAACTTTTTTATTTGTTCTTGACTCTCAATAACGGTCACCTTCCCTATGACAGTCATTTTTACAAGAAATTTTTGTGACCGCTATTGAGAGGTTTTACTGCAGTAATAAAATTATTTTATTACAAATGCAGACTTTATTGAACACACGTAATCTATTTTTGTGTTGTTACTCATAAAGCTTAAAATCAATTCCCTCAACTCGTAGTTTTTCTTTTCTTTATACTCAGCAATCGCACAATTTCTGCTGTATATCTTCAGTAATACTCCGTTCTACCAGATTATTTATCTTGTGTATATCCTTAACAGCCTTTTCATCCCACTGCTAGGCATCGGCCTCTCCTCTGCCACGTGTTTTCCCTCAGCACTAAGGTAGAAACACGGGGGACCTACAGTTTAATGTCGAATCCGAACGACAGAAATTCCATAGAAGGTTTTTAGCATTAAGATCTCACAGTTGCAAGTCGGATTAAGAAATTGTGTGTGCTGGGTTGCAGACAAGATTTTTATAAATCTGCATAGTAATCCTTAGGTTTCGAACCCACGCTAGAATCGACGTTTTACTCAGAAAGCGAGCGCTCTACCAACTGAGCTACCACCACACATTTTGTGTATATACAGGGTGTTTTTTAATAAGTGTCCGATATTTCACAGCACAAATCCTCAAGTATTTCTAAGATAAAAAGTTCATATAAACTTGTAGTCAAAAACGTTTCGTTTCGAAGATACAGCGTGTTAAAGTTTTATTTTTATTTTCATTTTTTAGATCTGTCTCTCTCATTTTTTAAGAAAATCGAACGAAATTTGGTATACTCAATAATTGTTACAATATCGACAACGCAGACTTATTACTGTTT
>JABXWE010031305.1:0-20703 GCA_014611495.1 Limonius californicus
TATATATATATACATATATTATTATTATGTATTATATCACGCTTGTATCCTTGCTGTAATTGGTTTATAGAAATTAAATTATTATAGTCTAAAGTAAGCGACCCACTCTGTTACCTATTCCTGTTTTACAACAATCAATTCATTTCCATTTTCCTAAAAAGCATTTAGGCAGATACTATTTGCCTAGTAAAATAGTATTTTCCTAGTCAAATACCAACTGAATAAATGATAAAGTCATTTGACTAGGCACATAGCATTTGCCTAGGAAAAAGATATTTTCCTAAAATAACCATTTTCCTGCGACATATATAATATTGGAAAGGAAATCCGGATATATAAGATATATAAATGCCAAAATCGACTGTGAACTAACATTTTGTTTTCGGACTTTTACAATCACAAAAACTAAATAACCTTTTAGTTCTTCTCGTTGTTTTTAATTTATTGAGTTAAAATAGGGAATTTCCATTAAATGATAGTTTTGAAGTAAATATATTTAAATTGTAACTGGCCGTTTAGGGCGTGAATTAATAGTTTTCATATTTTATGCACATTCGTTTTGTTTTCGTTGGGATTAATTTGTGTAAACAAATAAATAATTTAATGGAACGAACAAGCCTACAACATGTTTATTGTAAAGAAAAACAGCTTACTTGCTTATTTTGCTATCAGTTCACTTGTATCAAACGAACTTGTTCATGCGGACCAACAGTTTCAACTAAGTACGTCAGACAATAGCTTAAGAAATAAAGCTTTCCCTAGTAATGAATTTTTAAATAATAAAATGGCTACATCTGTAATATTCCCCGTTATACCATATTATTAGAGTATATTAAGTTTTAAAGTTTCGACTTTTATATAACTGAAAAACGGCCACGTCTTTCAGAGTTATTGCCGAGATAATAATTACTGCATGATCTAAAAACGTATTGTCTGTAAACTATAATTGACATAAAATTATTTTGTAGCTAATCGCCTGATTATGTTCCCTACACCGATAACAATCAATTTCGTTTATCGATAATAATCATATTATTCATATATTTCCATAAAGTTCTCGAAAGAGACGGGTTTTAACTAAAAAATTTATTTCGTTTCTAAAGGATAAAGCTGCGAAATGCGCCCCAATGGGTCAAAACGCCCTAGTAATATAATGTCACCTATAGGCGACCGTAGGCTAGAGGTTAGCGCCTTAGACTTCTACGCTGAAGGTCCTGGGTTCAATTCCCAGTACCGGAACATCGAATTTTTGACGGCCGGCGAGGTATTCTGCCTAGTAAATCTTCTCTGGAGTAGAAGTGTTTACACTTACCGTGGTTCGGAGCCCACGTTAAGCTGTAGGTCCTGTATGTCTGTTACACTTTAAACGCCCAGCACAAGCACGGGAGAGAAAATCGCTACATCTCATAAAAGATAAAGCTCTTGAAGAAGATAGGCTAACAGATGTCGTCATGCAAGCAACTAAGGCCAAGAATAATCAAAGACAAAAAAAATATTGATAATACTAAATGACCAAGTTGCAAATCTAAATATTATACCGTCATTCCAATTCGGAATCAGACGCGGCCATTCCACCTGCCATCAACTCCAAAGAATCACAGACCTCATCGAAGAAGGGTTCGAACGAAAGAAATACACAACGGCGATGTTCCTCGATATCTCCCAAGCATTTGACCGAGTGTGGATCCACGGGCTTAAATATAAACTTCTACGACTAGACTTACCAAAAAACTTGAAAGCAATATTATTCTCCTTCCTTGACAACCGTAGCTTCGCTGTTAAAATCCACGGCGAAATTTCTGAAACTAAGAAAATCCGAGCGGGCGTACCTCAAGGTAGTATTCTAGGACTTATCCTGTTCAATGTCTACATGCAGTATGTTCCACCAACTAAAGTAAACCTAGCGATTTTTGCGGACGACACAGCTCTTTGGGCACTAGAGGAAAATCTACCCGAAGCCATAAGTCAGCTCCTGATAGCTATCAACACAATTCGCAAATGGTTTAAACAATGGAAGCTCTAAATTAATAACAGTAAATGTGTAGTGAAAATCTTCACGCTAAGAAAAATAACCAACCCTCCTTTGATGATGGTAAATGGAACTCCCATACAATGGAAATCAAAATAAGAAGCTGCAAAATATCTCGGCGTTCACCTTGACACCCGATTAACCTGGAATTACCATATTCTCCAGAAATTACACCTAGCATATGCCCGGCTAAAGCAGTTGTATCCCATCATCAAAGAAAATCAAACCTCTAAACGAACTGTACCTTAATTCTTTACAAATCCCTAATTCGACCCTTGGTGATGTATGGAAGCACGGTATGGGGGAACTCGTCCAAGTCAAACCTTCATAAAATCCAAGTACTCCAGAACAAAGTGCAAACTGCAGTGCACGTTGCAAATTTGTTCCACGTGGTTCCATGTTTATTGGAATTAATTTAAGCCCGAAAAATATCTTAAAAGTGCACGGCGCGGCGGTGGAAGAAATACCTGCAAAATTTATTGGTAAGTACATATTTCACTTGTTTTCTCGTAAACGTGTTACAATTTTGGAAATTAAGATACGGCCTAAGAAACTACGTTTCATAACCTAACCGATGTCTTGTGTTGGTTGACATAACCATCTCGCTTTCGTTTTAAGTACGGTGGGGCGTTTTTTCCCACTAAAAGGGAAAAACGCCCCGGTAAATTCCTTTTTCATAATTTATGCTTATGTCACATAGTTTGTAGAACATGGCAAAACAACTAGAGCTAAATGGAGTCCAGTGTCTTTAGAAGAAACCATGCAGAAAGAGCAATCAAATCAGCTGGGAGTCAATAAAGCAAGCCGACAATATGGGATACCCTCCGGAACATTACGAAGACATTTGCTGACAGGAAGGTCTAAAACGAATTTAAGGCGACTTCCGGAACTGGGCTTCGAACACGAAAAGAGACTTGTGTCCCATATAAAGGAGTTAGAGAAGATTGGCTTCCCACCAGACCCTATCACGGTGAAGAAATTGGTCTATGAATTTGCTAGAAAACTTGGTAAACCACCGTTTTTCGCAAAGTGCTGGACAAGACTGGTTCAAGAGATTCTTATGTAAAAATTGGAAATTAAGTCAGTAGCTAAGGCAAAAGGAATGAACAGAAACAAAGTTTGCAACTACTTTTTTTTCTGTTAAAACTAATTTTAATAGAAAATGACTTGCTTCAAACACCATCTTTAATGCATACGAGTCTGGTTTTAAAATTAACAAAAAAGCTGGAATAGTAGTAGCAACGAAGGGACCCAAAGATGTGTATATGCTGATGAGTTCAGAAAAATGGGAAACTGTGTCGATAGGCGTGTGCTGCAATGCCAAATATTGCCTTTTACCTACCATTTTAATATTCAAAGGCAAAAATTAAAAAAAAAATAGAATTTATTGATGGTTTAGGAGTATTCCTGAACCCTAAATCATTCTACATAAATGCCGAGCTGTTTGTAAAATGGTTCAGGCAGTATGTTCTACCAAAGAAGGATACTAGAAAAAATAGTTCACACTCGAATGGCGTTGAACTGGCACAGTTGGCATCAGAAAATGATGTGGTGCTGTCTTCCCAGCCATTCGACACAAGCACTAAAACCATTAGATAGAGCATTTGTTAAACCACTGCAAATCGACTTTTCCCAAGAGAGTAAGAATTGGGAGATTCAAAACAGAACTAGAATATTACCAAGACTAGTTATCCCGAAATTAATAGGTAATGCATGGTGAAAAGCTGCAACTGTAGCCAGTGGAGTAGCAGGATTTAAATTTTCGGAATTCCGTACAAGCCTGGAGAGATACCTATGCATATTTTTTTAATTTCCAAATCCGCATATTCAACCAATATCACACAATCCGATGAGGACGAAATTCAAAATCATGTTGCAGATGCCAACCGTCAACTTCACTTGGTTTTGATACAGCTCCATCAACTTCTGCTGCGTCTGACGTAACAGAAACACCTAGAACATCGAAGAAGAAGGAAACGCCATCCAAATTTCTAAACTAGATTGAACGAATACCGCATGTTCCAGAAAAAGCAATCGGCTTTAGAATTAACGTTTCCGCATAATTTAGCAAAGAGGAAACTTTTTCCAGGACGCAAAAAGGCCAGTTAAAATAGGAAGAAAGATCAAATTGACAAGAAAATTAATTGTAAACAAGCTTCTAGAAAAAGGAAGGAAGTTAACAACTCCTCCAGTTCTTCACAACAACTTGTTTTAGGCTCATCTGATGAGTTGTCAGATAAGACTGAAGATTTCTGAGTGGTATGTTGTGAATATTAAGGTATGTATCAGATGTAGCTGCTCAAAATGCAATTGACCAGATATATAAACAAAAGCATATGAAAGGACTTTCAATTCTTTGTTGTGTTTCGTCAGTTGTCTAGCATACTTGTATGTATGCATAGTTTGGCAGCTGTCAAGATGGAAGTATGTAATCAAAACGATTTTTGTCAATGTATCTACGTTATGATACCACTAAAAATAAAAATATGCTTTACATCATTTTCTTGACGAATATATCATCCGGAAAGCAATCTACAGCATTTTTACGAAATATGAAATTAGTATTGATCCTGAAAATAAGAGACAATAAGGAAGGAAACATATTTTGTATGACGGTACACTGAAAATACTGAAGAAAGCAGCTGAAAATCAAATTGGGGTAAGTTGAGAAACGTTTCAAAGGATACAATACGTCGTAATTTGAAAAAAAGGCCTGAAGATGCACCAGCGTAATGTGAAACCACGATATACTGATAAACAATAAGTAGAAATACCTAAAAATAGTCGAGCATTACGTCAGAAAAGGAGCTGAAACCATAATTGATGATAAAACGTATTCAAACAACAATGACATTACAACCAGGGGATTTTATACTGTAGCAACCACACAAATATTAACCGAAGGTGTTAGCATGGTGCGCAATATCTGTAAAAGGTATTTACAACTTTTTCGTGCAAAATCGTACAGGGCAAGCGGTTAACACGGAAGTTAAAAAATGGCTAATTTTGTTAACAAACATCATAGAAACGAAAAAATTATTTACTGGTCAAATCTGGCAGCGTGTCATTGTTTCCAAAAGACTTGGATTTTGGATTGGCTTTGAACCGAACAAATACCAACTGTACCAAAGCAAGCAAATCCAACTAATGTGCTTCAATCGTGCCCAATTGAGAATTGATGGGAAATTTTATCTAAACTAGTTTATGAAAATGATTGGGAGGCAACATCAGCCGATTAATTAAAGCAACTTATTATTTACCGTTCCAAAAAAATTGACGCTAACCTAATCCAACATACGATTGAAGGCGTACGAAAGAAGTTGAGAAAAATTGAAGAGCATGGACCTCTGGCAGTTTAATTAATTTATGATTGTGTACCAAATTCTATGTGTTTTCTAACTATAAAATTGTAGTCAATTTGGGTTTGCTTGACTTTCTAAAATTTAGGTTCACTTTGGTGCCGCTACTTCTGATACGAGGGCAGCCTTTTAAGTTTTTACAAACGACCACTTGGTGGCTCTGTTAAGATGTGTCATTACTATTTTCGTTAAATTTGACGTTTGATATTTTAAAAACAGTGGTAGCTTAGCAATTTTCCGAGTAATTTGTTTATAGTGAGCTTTTAAAAAGCAATTTTGTGACAAGATGGAAATTTCACATGAATGTTTTCGTTGGATGATTTTTTACGATTTCAGTAAAAGCCTAACTCAACAACAATGCATAGAATCGCTACGTTCAAGTTTTCGTAATGAAGCACCATCAGAAAGGACTGTTCACAATTGGTTTGCAGAATTTCGTCGTGGTCGTACGTCCGTCAGTGATGAATTTCGTGAAGATCGACCAAAATCGGTTGTTATTCCAAAAGCATCGATGCTGTGCACAACATGATTTTTTTTTATTTGCCGTATTTCTATTTACAATCTGCTTTGCAGTCAGCAATAAGTAAATCAGTAAGGTTATTGACAAGAGGAAGTAGCCATCCATTGACGTCTCTTCTGCTTTAACTAGTTGCAATTGTGTTACAGTTACATCTTAGGAGTAGATATTAGTAGATATTACAGTATTATACTTCATTTTACTACTATACTACTTATGTTATATGTTCACACAGACGTACTCACACACCCATGTATCTACATACACATACCGCATGATTTGAATTGAGTTTTATTAATTAATCACTCGGTAAATCTAAAAGGTAGGTGTAAAGTGTATTGTCTTTTAAGTCTACGGCTCTGGTTACTATTGTCCAATAGGTTCAGCGCTAGCACGTTTGCATGGTATTGCAATTTGTCAATATACTAGTTTTCACTATTACTGCTTTCACTGAACTTATGTTGAGGTCACTTTGAATATCCACGTTAGTAATGTAGTACGGTGCATTGGTGATAGTACGAAGCGTCTTAGCTTGAAATCCTTCGAGGATGGCTAGTTTGAGGCAGATGCAGTTCCCCATAACTGGATGCCATACATCCATACTGATTTAAGTATTACTTTATAAAGAAGTAGTTTGTTGTCGAGTGAAAGAGGAGAGTTTCTTCTTAACCGCCAGTAATGTTTACTAAATTTGAGGTTTAGCTCTTTTCGTTTTTTCCATATGTGGGTTCTCCATGTTAGGCTCTTGTCTAGGTGCATCCCTAGGTACCTAACACTATCCGTTTATTGTATCGGAGCACTATTTAATGTAATCGCTGCGCATATCCCTCTGCGTTTGGTAAAAGTAACTTGGACAGTCTTGTTCTCATTTATCTCTATACGCCATCTTTTGCACCAGTTATGAATGGAGTCAATACTTCTTTGGAGTTTCTGCGACGGTCTCACTGGATCTTTATCTGTGGCCGCAAATGTAGCTGTTGTGACCTCCTCGCTAGTAGACAAATCTGCAGGATATAGGAGATAAAGTGTTGTTTCAAGGACACTCCCTTGTGGTACCCCAGATTTTATTGTATATAGATTAGTAAGCTCTTCTTCGTGTTTGACTAGGAAATGTCTTTCATATAGATAGGATTTTAATAGCTGATAGAATTGATCAGGAAGACCCCGTTTTAGCTTGTATAGCAACCCTTTATGCCAAACTTAGTCAAATGCTTGACTCGTATCTATGAAGGCAGCACAACATGATTGAAGAAGATCGGCATGTAACTTCCAGTGAGATAGAAGCATCCTTAGGCATCATATATTACTACTATCAGATAAAAACAACAGCTTTTCTCGAAAATTTTACTTAGGTCAAACAGTAAAAACACATAAATGTTTATCAATTTAAAAACATTTATTAATTATAACAAACGAAGCCATACAAATGTATGTGTCATTTTGGATGCATAGAACACCATTTGAAAACGTTATCTAATATTTTTATACGTTACTTCTTTGAAAATGATAGTCTTCTGACCAAATACGAATGGAAAACAAGCCCTTTTAAAGTTTTCATTGATTTAACGTCAAGTACATCAAAGAAGAGAGAATTTTCGTCGACAACTATATCTTATTTACTTTAATAACAAGTTATGTTGCTGGATATATAATTTCATTTTGTCATGGTATACCGTTTGGTCTTTCTCTGAAATTCCTTCAGAGAGGCGCAGTTCATTCAAGCAGTGACAGAGAAGTTTGAATTGTTTGTCGTTTCAATACAAACTGCTAAGAAAATGCAATCAACAGTACACACAACACAACCACCAATCGCCAACATCATTATTTGTGAAGCTAAGGTCCAGTTATATAAACTGTCGTATATTTTTAAATTCCAGACTCCAACAACGAGTTTCTTTTGTACCAACGTGACAATTATAATCGTAATAGTACTAAGCAACATGCAGCAGATGACAAATTTTTTGTTTTCTTGCATTGCTTGATATTTTATCAAGTTTAGTCTTGACTTGGTCGGAGCATACGGTAGTTTTCCAAAACTGATTAGCTTTATCAAGCAAATATAACTAATTCTTTTTGTTGCATGCAAGCTGTCATAATTTTTCCAAGTTTCTGCAATATTAGAAAAATAATTTTGCTTCTTATGGATGTTAGCGTAAATTTTTACATATTCAAATCCACAAACTGCTTCTAAATTACTGGCAAATTCAAATACATCTCCGTTTCTATTCGGAAATTGAAGGAATGCAATAACCAGTATAAATGACGATACTGTTATGTACAAAAGTGATAAAACAATAACTCTTTTAGATTTCACGGGGAATAAACACCAAGAATGTTTAATAAAAGTACTGTATGATGTGATGCAAGAGTTGCGTTCTCCATTATCGCGCGCATCTCGAATAAAATAATTCGAAATATTCAATAACGCATGCATCCCCAAAATACAAGTAATTCATTCGAATGATAAAAGTATATCTAACACGTTCCTAGCGACCGCCGCATCGAGATACGAGTAATGCATTCGAATGATAAAACCTTCTCAAACACGTTCATAGGGACGCGCGCATCTCGAATGAGATATTTCGAAATATTCCATTATGCATGCATCTCCGAGATACAAGTAATTCATGCGGATCATAAAAACATCTGTAATACGTTCCTAGCGACACGCTCATCTCGTATGAGATAATTGAAAATATTCCATTATGCGATACGAGTAATTCATTCGAATGTAAAACCTTATCAATTACGTTCGTAGAGACTGCTATTTCGGAACAAAAAGCAGCGGCAGCAGAAGTACCGCAGGGGTCTATCACGAGTTCTGGCTGGCCAATTTATAGCACCAGCTCTACCAAGCCAACGATTTGGAAATGAATCATTTAAAACGTTTCTAACATCTAAGCCAAAATGGGCGGGACAGCCGTCTTGTTGGAACCAGATCTCCTGATTTTCTCTTGCAACTTCTTCCAATGCAGGTCCTACCTTAGTTACTAATAAGTCTAAATACGTTGCTGAATTTAAATTACCCTCAATTTTAAATGGACCAATAATATTGTTGAAAAATCCCAGCCCAGGTATTAATTTTTTGAAGATACTGAGTTCTGGTAGAAATATTAACCCTAGGGTTTGCCTCAGCCCTACATCGCGTGTTTTGAACGTTTGGTTCATTATTCAGTGTAAAAGTACATTCGTCTGTGAAGCAAATTGATGACAGAAAGCGACGATCATTGTTAGCGCGCTCTTGTATTTCATTACAGAATGCACTTCTACTTTCTTCTTCAACAGCAAAAATCTCTTGATGACTCTGTGCCTTATAGGGATGATATTTGTACTTCTTGAGTATATCCCATATCCGCGATTTACATAAACCTACGTCAAGAGAAATTTGCCTTAAACTGCCGGTCGGGTTCATATTTACCATCGCCAAAACAAATTCTTCTGTGCGCTCAACTATTTGTCGATTTCCTACGATATAATTATTATTTTTTAATATTTAGTTTTAACAATAAAAAATATTATTACTCACCACCCCTAGCTTCTAATTCTACAGAAATATTTCCACATCTTTCAAATTTTAGTACACATTTGTAAGGTATAGGTCTGGTATTAAACTTAACGACAAACAAATCTCAAACACTCCGCAAATTAACGTCACTGTAAAAGGTTTTACCATAAAAATTCGTTCTGCATTACAGTAATTATTCATTTTTCCGTAAATAATTTGAACAGTATCTTACAGAAAATCGCTGACTTAAGCCAACTAATTCAAAATTATTTGAAAAATGCTGTCTAACATGAATATCATGTCAACTTATATGTAAATATCGCCAAGTTTTAAATTATTATTTTAAAATAAAAATCGCTCCTTTAATCTTATATTATTAGTACATTTGATGCGCAATAATTTTATCATTCTATGGGTACCATTATATTTCCTGTAAGTTGAATTGGCTAGCAGGAAGGAGAAAAAATGTTCAATATAATGTTAAATTCATATGTTCGCGTTTGTGAATGGACAGGCGGACAGTGTTATCATGAAAAACTAAAGTGGTGTCCTGCAACGGCATATTACCCCATAAGAAGAAGAAACACCCTGTATTTTTTTACATTTTCGAGCTTGTCCTTCAATGACCTTTAAACGTATGTGCAGTTTTATATGACTTGCGTTTTTAATTTTGAAAATATTTAATAATTATTAAGAAGCTAAGAGGAAGAAAACAGAAAAGTTGGTAACAAGATGTAATTTTATTTTGTTTTCAAAAATATGTATCTAGGAAGGCAGCATCAGCGCCACGGCGTTATCACTGTTATTTCCAGGTATAGATGTATTTTTGTTATATTTTACACTTTACGCTAATACTACACTCATTTCAACTGACGGACAAAATTAAAAACATGTTTACAAGTTATTTTACGAGAACTGATGAAGAAAGCGATTTTTTGAAAACGAATCAGTGCAAAGAACATCATGTTTAGTAATTTACAGCAATCAAATTTAAATTTTACAAAATAACTTCTATAAGAAGCTTCTACAAATTGTTTAACCCCGTCGAAAGAACTGAAAAATAATTGTGACAGGGGGCACTGACTATTACAATCTGTACAAAATAAATTTTCTAATATTTTAAATAACCCTATATACAAAAACTGACTGCTATGTACTTCTGTTTCCCGCTTCTGCACATTTCATTCAAAAGCTGCAGCTTTTCACATAAACTTATACAATTTCGCTTTGTTTTGCGATTTTATTATTTAAGTGATACGAGTACACTCTGCGAAAATGCAATTTTGGTAAACTTTTGGAACTGGAACCGGTACACTGGTACACATCCCACAGAACACGAGCGTCCTCTGAAGCATATAAACAGTAAGTAATGAAACAAAATCGCTAGTTAAACGAATCAAAGAAGAAGACCGGGAAATACTCTACAAGCACATGGAAAGTGATTACTGGGTTTAGAATAATTATGCATTTGCATATACACATATTCAAATGCATATTTTAGACATGTTTGGTAATAAATACATATTTTAATTATTTTGAGTATTAATGCATAATTTGCAGCATTTGTCTGTTTAAATTGCATATTTATACGGTTACTAGTTATCAAGTACAGATTCCCTTGGTCAAGTAGTCTGGGAATTTCCAGAAATTTTAAATAATCTTCTAGTGTCATTAATTCTCGATTTTGAATAGGTAGGTGCTTTCTTAGTTGTTAAGCTTCGAAAAACAAGAAGACTTGGAAACTCTAAGAATATTATCAGGATTTGAGTGGCCTTGTTGCGTTAACGGAAAAACCTGTGAAAGTAGAAAGTTAAACAATTCATTATTTCATCAACAATCAGTTGTCTACTAGGTCCAATAGTGTGTTAACATCTTCAAGATGCCGAAAGAAAAAAAGAGCGTAAGTGCTATTTTAAACCAGTTTGTGAAGGACTATGATGTTTTCACAACAGATGGGCGTCTATTATTTTGTAAATACTGCGAAATTCCTGTTGCGGCAACCAAAAAGTTCCAAGTTACGCTGCATCTCCAAACGGGAAAACACGCAAGTAATAAAATTCGAAAAGGGGAAAATAACCAACGACAAGTGTTAATTTCTGCTTTACCAAGGCCTGGACCTAAACGTTCAAAATTTAATGAATAAATTTGTAATGGCTAAATCAGAGAATGAAGTTTTTTGCAATTTTTTGGAAAAGTACACAAAACAGAATATTCCAAACGAACCCACATTAAGAAACAATTATGTTTCCCAGTTATATGCAGCAACATTACACTAAGAGAAAAAGTAAAGAATCACAGTATTTGGGTGTCACTGGATGATACAACCAATGCACAACAAAGATGGGTAGCACATTTTGTGTTTGGTATAGGGATCTGAGGTTAACGAAGAAGAAGAAAAAATCATATCTGCTGACGCTAAAAGTCTTGGATAAAGTGAATCATTCAACAATTGCCGCTCTTTTCAGCGACTCTCTAAGGTTATTGTGGCCGTCTGGAATTTTATATGAAAAAGTGCGAATGGTTTGTAGTAATGCTGCACCATACATGTGCAAAGTAATGCAAAGACTGCAGATATAGATTTTGTATCCCAACATGATACATGCGACCTGTTTAGCACATGGTTCGAACGTTAACGTGCTAATGTCATCTGTGGAAAAGATTTTTCTAAAGCACCGGGTCGTGTGCAGTAGTTTCGGTAAATTGCGGGGGACGTTTCCCTTTCGTCCGCACCAATCATTATAATATGGGGAACTTAAATTGACGTTGCTGTGTATGAGGCTGAAAATTGTGAAAGCTGAAGAAAGTTGTTAATGAATTCGACTCTGAAGAAGCGCAGAGAATTAAAGAAGCACAGGGTATTATGAGAAAAAAAGATATTCGAGCTAATTTGGTTTGCATTTTAACTACAATCTCTAAACTAGAAGCGAAGGGATTATCGATACAAGACAGCATTGACATAGTAGAAGATATGGTTAAGGGTTTAACTAAACTCAAGAAAAGTAATAAATTTAACGAAGTGCTGTCAAACGGGCTATCAACAACTGAAGAATATAAGCAGTGTTGCAAAATAAAACAGCCCTTGCTGCAAGAAATTAATATTTAAACGTCATTGACATTGAAAATTATGAATTTGTACCAATAGTGTCGTGTGATATCGAGAGGGTCTTTTACAGTACAAAAATATTCCCGTGACAACAGGGGCAAATTTACATTCGAAAATGTATTACACCACGTTGTTGTTAAGTGCAATTATGATTTGTTTTTATAGTTTAATTAATTTTAAATTAGAAATTCTGCGTTTTTCCGTTAATTTTTTAAATAATTTTGGATTTAAAAACTTTTGTGCATTTTAATGCAAAAATAAGTATGTATTCGTATACCGTTAACGTTTTTTCTAGTTAGGTGACTGTTTAGTGCATATTTTGGATGTTTTTGATGCATATTTCCATCCGCATTTTCAAGCTTTTTAGTGTATAATTATCCTAAGCCTAGTGATTACTATGGACTACAAAAGGAAATATGGAGAATGATGAGACAGCAACGCAAAGAAGTGAATGAGTTAATTGAAGAATATCAGATAGAAGAAAAAATAATTTAAAGGAGACGATAATATCATAGATATGAATGTACAAGATCTTCTAGTAGACTACAACTCAGCAATAAAGTACGTCCATGTAGAAGAAGCATTAAAACGCCTGAAGAACAGAAAAACGCCAGGACAGGACAAAATACCAAATGAGATATTGAAGTAAGCAGGGCAAAAAATGATACAAGAACTAACTAAATTAATAAATAAAATCCTAACCCAAAATAGAATAGCGGGCAAAAGCACAAGAAACTCAATGGTTTTGATATTGAAAAGATGAGATGTTAAATATCCATCAAATTACAAAGGAATTATCTTACTAGACACCACATTAAAATTAATAATAAAAATAATCACTAATAAAATTAACTCCATTATTACATTAACAGAGACAAATAGTAGACAAAGTAAATAGAGTATGATAAGCCAGCGTATCTATGCTGTATTGATCTGCAGAAAGCCTTCGGCCACATCCAGCTTAAAGACATAATTCACTTCCTATATAACAGAGGAATACCGATAAAACTAATCGAAATCATCGAGAACATACACTCACGAAACAAAATCCTAGCTAAAATAACAGGAAAGTTGAAAAATTCTATAGAAGTTAATTATAAAATATATAAATACATATAATATAATAGAAGTAACATTTATGAAAACCAGTTGAAAACTTTCAATATCTTAGTTTTCGGTTTTTCATACTTATAAACGCACTTTCTAGTTCCCAAATTCGAAAAAAAAAAGTGCTATTGTGAGTCAATACTCACTTTTAAATTTATAATTTATAGCTCTTAATTTTTTATGTGTTTGAGCTTTAGTAATAGTTAAATATTCCGTTAAATTTTCGAAAACTATTTAGAAACGGAAGTGACATTCATACAAATAACCATCTTGCAGTAACGTCTACAAAGCTATTACGCTAGACAGTAATACATTTAATTATTAACAAAACATTTAATTATCAATAAGAACTTACAAATTTACAATAACAATGTAGTTCCCGGTTTTTCACATCTGTAAAGCGAACCTCGCCGTATTCACCAACAGTATCAGCTAAACCACGTCAGATCATATTTTTATATATCTTAGAATACAAACTCAAATTTTCTTGCTAATGAATTATTCAATAAAATTGCTAGATCCATAATTGGTCCAGTCGTACCGCATTATTATAGTATTATGTTAATTGGCATCAGGTATCAATATTTCTGTAATATGAAATCACAGCGCTGCTACTTTTCGTAATGTCTTAAGTTAATAATTAATGTAGTATTCGAGGTCCTCTTAAACTCTTAAATGTAATTGAATGAAATTGTCGTGGTAATAAAAACACCTGTAATAATATAACTTACTTGTCCAATTATTTTATATACGCTGTGTTAAGTCTTAAAATAAGAAAAGGCAATAACAAAAATTCCACGTTATACAACAAAGTTTCTCCACAGCGGGAGTAGTTGTTGATTTCTATGACATCAAAATCTTGTCACAAATGATGAATTATTCCCTAGAATCATAATCTTCCAAAATTCTCCCTAGGGAGTTTTTATTATGAACCAACATTTTAAGTAAATAATTCATTTATTAACAGTAAAATCAAATGTTGCATTTCCACAAGAAGTTATATTAATGGAATGTGGTACAACATCGAAATTATTCATTTACATTTGATAATAAATTTACTGTGTCCTTCAGGACATGCTTCACACTGCTTGTACCCTGCAACACTTTGTTCGCAATGGTTGTCTTGTTCTCAATGGAATCTTCAATAAAACCTTCTGCGATGGCTGTCGAACGCCATCCCATGTGACGCTTTATGGTATCTGCTCCTGCGTCGGCTAGCAAAGTAGCCGATAATATTCGCAGACAATGGCCAGTATATGAAGCAGTATCTAGTAAATTTAGAAAAGTAGCAACCTTGCTTAGTAGCTGTGCTAGCTTATTTTTTCCAACTACCTGTAGTATGCATTTCCCAGATTTATAATACAAAAAAAACCGAGGATGATTGGTGTGAGACGGACGTAATTTTGCATATTTACGATATAAGCTAAGACAATTCACATTTTCTTGTGTTTTTGTAACCACAAACTTTCTTGATAGCTTATTCTATGTGTTACGGATACTGATTAGCAAGGAAGCACCTACGCCTTCAATGTTATTTACGGATAAATTGGTCAATTCTTCTGTACGGCATGCTCCAGCAATTCCGAAAATTCCTGCTTCATAAAAATAAAAAAATGTTAATACTGTAGGATTTATATTTGAATTTAAATTTTTGCCCACCGGCGGTGTCGCAGGCAGTGCCAACCTAACGCTGGACGAGGGTGAGCGGCAAGGTGGAAAAAGGCGACGATGATGGCCGCCGGATTACTTTTGCGAATCGACATTTTTATTTTGTGAACATAATGTAACTTTTAGTTTTAAACTGTAATAAAGCCTACAGATAATCAGAAGTGGGATCAAGAATGGCGTGTAATTAATAATCGTTGGAAAAAATGAAGGACTGTTTCGAAGAAAGAAGATTCATTACTTGGGCGAGGTTAGGTGCCTAAATGCACGTGCACGAGAGAGCGGTATATTACGGTGAAAAGCTTAACGAAACCAGTTGTGTGTTTCAGGCAGTGAAACTAGTTTGTTTCAAGGTGTAAAAGCTTTTATTATTTAAGAGAAAATATGCCGAGAAGGAGGAACGCTCAGGAGACTTACGAGGTTAGTGAATCGACAATGCAGCCGTCGCTTGAAGAAATTGTTGCAACCACAGTTAACGCAATGAGTACTGCGGGGGCGACTGCAAGAAAAACTGATCTGTCTGCGTTAATACCGGTGTTCGGAGAGGGTACGGAGGATGACGTGGGTGCTTGGTTCACAAGGATAGAAATGGTCAAAAACCTATATCATCCAACAGAAGGACAATTATTATTAACTATCGTTAGCAAGTTGAGGGGAAGAGCCCTAGAATGGTTTCAAAGCCGGAATATGTGTCAAAGACTGCCGAAGAACTCAAACTAATTATGGTTCGTATGTTTGGTGTTCGAGAAGATGCTATAACAGTAATGCGGAAGTTTGAAGCAAGAAAATGGAAGAAGAGTGAAAGGTTTAGCGAATATTTCATGGATAAGGTCATGCTAGGCAATAAGGCAAATTTAGCTGAGAGGGATATGCTAATATATGTCATTGAGGGCTTTGAAAATCCGATCCTTCAAAATCAAGCAAAGATGAGAGGATTTCATTCATTGGAAGAATTGTTAACCACGATGAATGAAATAAACACCAACGAACGTTTCGCAGGGGCGAGTGTCCAAAGCCACGGAAATTTGAATACTGCTACTGTACGGAAGAACCCAGCTTCACCTACTTCAACGTCCAGATGTTTGATTGTAGAAAGCCTAAGAGACCGTTGGGTTCCTGTTTCAAGTGTGGAGAGATGGGTCATATCAAGAGCAATTGTCCGAAGGGAAAGGAGCAGCCAGCACCTGATAGCACGTCAACGATGCTCGTGGAGGACAAGCCGAGAGCAACGAGGAGTGAGGAGAGGCCAAGAAATTCGGCGTATACTCTAGACATAAGTATCAGTAGTAATAAGGAAATTGTAGGTGTGTTAGATACAGGTTCACCAATATCTTTGATTTCAGAAAGTTGTGTAATAAATGAAACTGTATTACCTGTAGAAGCAGCGAATCATTTTGAAGGAATTAACGGATCAAAAGTCAACATTTTGGGAAAATTTGAGTCGGTAATCAATATTGTAAGATACAACGAGGAAACTCATCTAACTTTTTATGTTGTTCCAAATAGTACGATGAACTGTGATTGTCTTTTGGGTAGGGATTTCATTAAAGATTCAAATTTGAAGTTTATATTTGGTGAACATTTAGTTGTTGAAAAAGTTGCCGGTGTGCATAAAATATTTAATGAGTTAGATGTTTTACTTGTAGAAGATCTGAAACTAGATGTAGGAGATGAAGGGACCGCGGTGGTCGAGTGCGAGAACGCTTTGACCACTCGAGGTCACAGTAAATGAGGTCGCTCCGTTGGGACGATCGAATCCCGACTGGGGCGACCCCCATTTGCTTAGTTAAGTTTAGGGTGCATGTTGCATGAATGTTTAGTATGTAAGGGACGCCCGCACCCCCCTGAAGTAATGCGAAAGCGGTTGGGGGGGGAACGGTAGTATAAATGTGTGAGAAAAAAAAAGATGTAGGAGATGAGGTAGATTTGTCTGTCGTAAAAAGAGTTGAGGATATTATTGTCGGAAGTTATTTAAATGCTGAAAAACCAACTAAACCTATTACTAAGTTTGAAATGAGTATTAAAGTGAAAACTAATCATGTACCATTTTGTTTTAGACCAAGACGTTTATCGTATGTAGAGAAGTTGGCAGTTGACGATATTCTCGACGACCTTTTGAAGCAAAACATAATTAAGAGGAGTTCCTCGGAGTATTGTTCTCCAGTAGTATTAGTTAAACGAAAGACGGGCAGAATCAGACTCTGTATAGATTACCGCGAGTTAAATAAGTTAGTTATTAGGGATAACTACTCCATTCCATTGATTGACGATCAGCTAGATCGATTACGAGGTAAAAATTGGTTTACACGTTTAGATCTAAAGAATGCATTTCATCATGTGTCAATAGAAGCGCAGTCAACTAAATTTACATCTTTTGTGGCACCACAAGGGCAGTTTGAATATTTAAAGATGCCGTTTGGATATTGCAATAGTCTCCAAATCTTTATGCGTTTTGTTAGTGAAGCATTTCGAGATCTGTTTGATCAAGGTAAAATTTTAATTTATATCGATGATGTGCTTATCGCAACTAAATCTTTGGAGGAAAATTTAAGTATTTTGAAAAAAGTATTGAAGGTAATGGCAGATAACTTATTGACACTTCGCACGGATAAATGCAGTTTTCTAAAAAAACAAAATAGATTATTTGGGGTACACCATTGATGCTTCAGATATCAGTCCTAATGTAGATAATGTTAAACCTGTTTCTAATTTTCCGATCCCTAAGAATTTTAAAGAGCTACATAGTTTTTTAGGTCTCGTTAGTTATTTCCGGAGGTTTATTCAGAATTTTGCGGTAATAGCAAAACCATTGTATGATTTGTTAAGACGAGATGCGATATTTAAATTTGGTCCACAAGAAGTAGAAATTTGTGAGATACTAAAAAGGTTACTTGCTTCGCAACCAATATTAGCCGTATATTCACCAAAGTTGGAAACGCAATTGCATTGTGATGCGAGTTCACATGGATATGGATCTGTCCTAGTGCAGAAGCAGGCGGATAACAAATTTCATCCCGTTTTCTATTTTAGTAAACGGACCACTGAGGTAGAGTCAAAGTATCATAGTTTTGAACTGGAAATGTTAGCCATAGTTTATGCTTTGCAGCGATTTCGAATTTATTTGCAAGGAATTTCGTTTAAAATTGTGACAGATTGTAATAGTTTGCGTCTAGCGTTGGCAAAGAAGGAGGTTAATCCTAGAATCTTGCGATGGTCTTTGGTGTTACAAAATTATAATTTTGAGATTGAACACAGGGGAGGTGATAAAATGCAACACGTAGATGCGTTGAGTAGGTGCAATCAAATTTTAGTTTTGACTGATAATACTTTTGAAAGAAATTTATCAATTACTCAAGAAGTGGATCCGGAGGTTGCAAATATTAAAAGTAATTTACAAAACAGTGAAGATAAATTGTATGAATTAAGAGACGGATTAGTTTACCGAAAAGTTAATGATAGATTATTGTTTTATGTTCCCAGTAAGATGGTATCTAATGTAATCAGAACTTGTCATGATGATTTAGGACATGTGGGAGTGGACAAGACGGTTGAATATATTTCTAGAACATACTGGTTTCCGAAAATGAAAGAGGGCGTTAAAGAGTATATTAGGAATTGCTTAAAGTGCATTGCTTTCTCACCTGTATCGGGTAAGACTGAAGGGTTTTTGCATAATATCCCGAAAGGAGATGTTCCGTTTAATATTATACATATAGATCATTACGGTCCATTGGAAAAATCTAATGCCAACAATAAGTTTGTTTTCGTGGTAATCGACGGGTTTACGAAGTTTGTAAAGTTGTTCCCATGTAAGTCTACAAACACGCAGGAAGTAATTAAGCATATGTTGACTTATTTTCGTACCTATAGCCGTCCTGTACAAGTTATTTCAGATCGTGGCAGTGCATTCACTGCGAAGGCATTTAGTGAATTTCTTAGTACATGGAATGTTAAGCATACATTGATCGCAACAGGTGTACCGCGAGAAAATGGGCAAGTAGAACGCGTAAACAGATCGTTAACTCCAATGTTGTCAAAATTGTGCGTAACACCAGTCGAATGGGATACTGTTTTAAACGAGGTGGAATTTGCATTAAATAATACTGTGAGCAGGTCTACGGGGGAAACCCCCAGCAGATTATTGTTTGGAATTGATCAGAAAGGTACCGTTGTGGATACGCTTAGGGAATACCTAGAGTCTGACGAAACTGTCGATCTAATAGAAGTAAGACGAAAATCGGCCGAGAATATCGTCAGGTGTCAGGAATCCAATAAGCATTATTATGATAAGCGCCATAAAAAATGTCGGCAGTATCAGGTTAATGATTTAGTGATGATTTGTAACAATGATCTCACTCCAGGTGTAAATAAAAAGTTAATCCCAAAGTACAAGGGACCATATGTTATAAAAAGTGTGTTACCGAATGATAGATATGTCGTAGAAGATGTCGAAGGTTTCCAACTAACCCAGATTCCATTTACAGGAATAGTTGACCCGGGTAGAATGAAGCCTTGGACACGTGTAGATTAAAATGTAATGTATTCTTGTAACTATTGTTTTGATGTGTTCACTTGTATCATTGATATTTTGGTATCTAGTATTTGTTTGTGTATTTTGTTGATTGAGGGACCAATCAAGCGTCAGGATGGACGAGTTGTAGGATTTATATTTGAATTTAAATTTTTGCGCGCCAGCGGTGTCGCAGGCAGTGCCAACCTAACGCTTGACGAGTGTGCCGAGAAGGTGCAGAAAGGCGATCATGGCCGCCGCATTACTTTTGCGAATCGACATTTTTATTTTGTGAACATAATGTATTTAGTTTTAAACTGTAATAAAGCCTACAAGAGTTTCTTTCAATGTAAGCTAGCTGCTGTTATAAATTTTCAACGAAAAAAAAAGCATGCAATACAATTTATTCAAATAATGTTAATGTTAACATCACTGTCTGATTTCAATAAGTTTCAAGGATGCAATAAACGAAATAAAAAGAATGTTCAATGATAAGTATTCCAAGCATAGCATCTGTTTTGAAAATAAATTGATTTTTTATGTAAGAGTGTAGCATGTAAACATGTTGAATATGAAGGTACATAATTAATGGAAATATTCTTCAGAGTTACCATTTTGTTCTAAATTGCTATCCAAGCACAATATATTATTATTATATGTATATTATGTTTGCGTAATTTACTAGACTGTAAACAATTCAACAATTTTGCGGCAGACAGAAACCTTGTCAAAATGTATGATTGAATCAAAAGTTAAACTTGAAATAGTATATTAAAGAACTAGTTTCATAAGGCCTTTTCTTAACGCACGAGTCCAAGTTTGAAAAACGAGACGCGAAGCGTCGAGTTTTTCAACGGACGAGTGCGACAAGTGGTCTTATGAAACGTGTTCTTTATACTATTTTTTCT
>JABXWE010031306.1:0-15512 GCA_014611495.1 Limonius californicus
ATGCTCAAATACCACTTGCTTTAATACGAACTTATACATTTTTGCATTTGTACCTGTTTTAAATACTAGACTATTTAGTAAGACTATTATTGTTCTCATATTTGAATTACAATATTTTTATGTTGAGTTGGGTTTCATTTGAAAATAAAATAGAAACAAAATCTCTGTAAAATGGGACGTTTATTTGTTTTAGAAATGCAGAACGCTTTTAAAGTATATTTAAGATTAAGATTTAAAGTAGATTTAAGATTACTGCCATACCTTTATTAAAACGGAAATATGTCTTACACGTGAATACAGCGTTGTCATATGAATATGCGTAATCTGTTCGTAAATTTTAAACAATTCAATGAATTCCACTATTTGTGTTACTTAAATTTGTGTTATACAACTTGAAAGTGGCGCTAGCAGCAGGTATTAAATTTTTAGTTGAAGGTTATATATTGTATTTGTTAGATGCATTGAAAGGATTTATATATACGTAACATAGTTTTGGGCGTTGGCTATTTGGAGCATTTTCTATGAATTTAATTACCATGTGTATTTATTATACCCAAATAATTCAGAAGATAAACTTCCTTCATGAGAAAATTTTATAGTTTAAGTTTTTTTCCGAAAATTGTTATCACAAAAGATTTAAATCTAATATTTGAATTCTCTTTCTAGTTATTTTACAGTAGTTTGTTCTTCAATCAAATTTAAAATTAATTCTTTTTTGTGTAATGCCGCATTAGCTAAATAAAATTAAACTAAAACTATAATTTAAAGAATACTGTCTATACGTAGCGTTTGTGTAAATTAAATAGTATATAAAATTCCCTTAAGTACTCTAGATTACTGGAACATACCATGACGTCACGCCACACATTGCCGGCAATTTGAGAAGTAATTCCGACTGTAATTTTCCTGACATGTGCAGAAATGAGTTCAGCATTTTCCCCTGTTACAGAGCTGTAGTTCCAAAACGATATTTACCTCCGACTATCGCAAGTTACTTTGTTAGAACTCTGTGAATGAAAGTGCCGCTGGAACAGTCACCTTGGGGTTCCCTCGAATCACCCCAAATCTGCCTCGCCCACAGAACTGCGTGATCGAAAATTCAAATTAACTGTTGGTAGCCTGGGGCTCCGGTGTCCGGAACACGAACTCCAGAACCTTACAAACTACGTGTCGTCTCTCCCTATGTCTGCTTGCCATCAGCCCCTGTGGTCTCTTCGAAGCTGTTGTGTGTTGCATACAAACGGCACCGATTGCTAGTTATAGATTGTAAATATAATTACACAGATTACAAGCTTTAACGCTAGTTTAGGTTGCTTAACATTCCTTAGATCACTCAAGCAGAAGATTGCTTTGAATATGATTACACAGCAAATGGTGGTGACAGAGTCGAATTTTATTTTCTGATATATCTCGTGACTCAAAAACATATAATATGCACATTTTGTAATCGTTTAAAAGTTATCATCAGTCAACTTATAAATATCTACTTGAATGTATATATAATAAATAGGTTGACACGTATAATATACATATTGAAACATAATATGTATATTGTATTATGCATTATAATTGAGTATTTGGGCTTCTTGTGATGTTTAGTATTGTGAAAATAATTATATCCTTTGATCATATTCTGGAGTTTTCTTTGAAAAATTCAATTCATACAATTGAACGGGATGAAATCTCTTCTTCGAATCTGTACAAGATCATTTTCGTTATCTATCATTTTTTCAATGCTGTTTCCAAATGATTACTTTGAAGTAAACAAGCGTTCTACAAATTTCACACAAGTAAGGAAACAGTAAGTTAAGAAGCAATTCATAGTAATGAAATCGTGAAACATAAGATTACCTAACAACACAGTTTCGATATTATCGTGTGCACCAATATAATGCTCTCTATGAATTAAACACTGATACACAGTTTGCCCGAGATAACTGTGCCGTACATGGAGATCTTGCAAACGATAAGCGAAAAATATATGCTTATAAGATTCAAATTGTATACATCTTCAGCAAGAAAAAATTAAATTTTTAGTTTTCGTTTCGTTCCACTCGGGAATAATGTCTAAACAGCTGGAAATTATCCGCAACAACGATAGCTGAAGTTGTACTTGTTTCACTCTGTAGGTAATATTCAGTAAAATTTGTAGAATTTGAATACGGACCTTCAATTACAATCGGTTCTTGGCATTTAGCAGAATCTTTTCATCTTCTATTCGTTTCAAAATTCTCACGTAGGACACGCTGTGTATACGGTAAACGTAAAAGTATAAGTCTCATGTAAAATATTATAACTTAGCCTGAAAATCTTGAAACCCAAATTATTTGTTACATTACTAGTTAATAAGGATTTACGAAATAATTAATTTCCAATTTTATATGTATCCAAAGCGTCTTAAGCGCAGACAGATTTATTTCATTACGTCACCGCACAATGGCATATAAATCGGCGAAAACCGCCTATAAATATGCCAAACAATAAGAAATATTAGTAAATATTAATGTTCACTATAATTAGTGTGAAATTGAGGACTTTAAGAGTAATTTTTAACAGCCCATACAAGAAAATTACATTTCATTTAAGTTTAAGCAGTACTTCTACCTCATACTGCGTGTATTCTTTATACAGGGTGATTATTTTATCTTGTAACAGGTAGGTAGGCTACACACCTTACAGCTGTTTGTATTCCATAGGTATTTTAGTAAACTTCATATTGTTTAAATAAATAAAAATCATAGCAGTTACGTTGGATCTACTAAAAAACTACACTGAAACTATTTACTAATAAATAAGATGCACTTTTGCTATAGGTACATTTACAATATTTATTTTTTATAATATAAAAAACAAATACAGAGAAAACCAAAATAGCATAAAAATATCCTGAAACACAGTAAAATTAACAAAAAAATTAACTAAACAGTCGAGAGATAAACACTAATTAGTGACATAATAAATGTTTAAACTGCCGTCCACCTTGCTGTTCATATAAATCAATCCACCGCAGAAGAGAATTTCTAACACGAGTTAGCATGTGTGGAGTGGCTGACCTACATGATTCAATAATTCTTTCACGTAAATTTTCCTGAGTTTCGTAGACGTCGTCTTCTACTTTACCCCACAAATGGAAATCTGACGGAGTCAAGCCCGCACTACGTGGAGGTGAAGGATGAATTGCACCTCTTGCAATTAATCTGTTATGGAAAGTTTCATCTTGGCAGTTTCTTACAATTCTATGGAAGTGAGTAGGTACTCCGTCATTTTGACCACATACGCTGTCTATCATAAAGAGGAATGCCTTCCTAAATTTGAAGCAAATAGTATTTTAAAAAATGTAAATGCGTATCCCCATTTAAACTGTCCTCAGAGAAGTGGGGATCAACGATAGAATTTAACGATACCACATCACACATTTGCAGTAGAAAGTCTTTGAAAGTGTGCTCAGTGTGGGTTATATAGTGAACAGAAATGGCAATTGTATCTATTTAAACGCCCATTGTTAACGGTAGGAAATTCATTTTTATAATTTGCAGGAATTTACTCGATGTGGGTAATCGTGTTCAGTAAGGTCTTGCACTAATGTGACGTGGTAAGGATCAAACCGGTTTGCTTTTAAAATGTTAAATACTGAACTTTGGCTAAAGCCTACAGTTCTTGCAACAGCTCGTTGGCTTATATGGGTATTGCCAGTTACTTGTTTGATGACTGCCGCTTCAGTTGCGGCATGTCGATGTCTCACCTTTGGCTTGGCTGTCCATTTTGTCGCACTTTTTTTTCCAATCGCCTAAACGCATTATGTGATGGAAGGGGTCTATCCAATTATCGTTCTGTATATCGTCATCCTGCTAAGTCCACTGCCTCTCTGTATTCTCCCAAAATCCACATTATATTCATTTTCTCGCTATTAGAATATATTGAAACTGATTGTTATTACTACACGAATGCATACAAATCACCACCTTTGTACTGAGGTTCGTTAAGTTTGGACAAAACATTAGTTGACATTTGCCTTTCCGAAGGACTTTTAATAAAAAAAATATTTTTCACAGCTACAAAGAAAAGTTGACTATGCATTTTATGCACATATGAGAGGTGTAGCCTAACTACTTGTTACAAAATAAAATGATCACACTGTATACTTTACATTCTATTTAGTAAAATATTATTTAAACCACCACTATTTATGCTTTAGAATATACTATCAACTCTCTAAATTCGCATAATTATCTTATATTCTATTCCGGAAAACTATATTTAAACCAACACCATAGATATTTAAACTTTATAATACACTACCAACTCTCCAAAACTTAAAAACCATTACAGATATTGCCTCTGTTAAATGCATTTTGGATCTCCTTTTCTCGAAACGCCAAAATCTGTGTAAACGTTATTTTCGCACCTTATTGAAGAAAATTATATAGTTTGAAATCACTTCCAGGAGAATGACGTTAAAATAATTTCATTCCTTAAAATACACTTTTCTCTACCTAAAAAGTGAAAACTTTAGTTCGCTGCATAAAAAATGTAGATAAATCAAAGGAATAAAATAAAATACCGGATGTTTTACTGAAGCAATGCAATAGAAAAAGCCTAGAGAATTCTGTTTAAAAAAATCAATCTCGACAACTAAATGTTCTTTTTTCAGACGCTCATCTGAATAATTTGTACAATTTAGTTATTATTTTTTTAAAAGGAATTTCCCAAAAAAGCTCAGGCCCCAGTCCATTGGTTAGGATATATTTATTATTTTAACTACAGTATTGACGGTTTTTAATTACATTCTTTAAAATATAGGGTTAATGTATTACCCGAAGCGAACAATATAATGGAAAATACGGCTGTATAACATAATAACAAACGTCACATATACTCAAAGCTACTCAGTAGTTTTTCCTTTATAAAGTTTCGTTTTTATATCCATACAAAACCATTAATGCAGCATCAATACAATAAGGTAAAACAAATATCATACTTACAAACGTACGTTCTACTAATAATGTATACAATTTATTCAACCATTAGATGTCATTACTTTCCCTAACTTTCAATATGCTAAAGTGGTATTGATATTGTATTAATTTTCAATTCCTTTACCACGAAGGAAGTAGTCCTGATATCACAGAAGTATTTATGAAACTATGTTGAAATGGTATAGCTCAGATTTTAAAATTATGTATAATTACCGTGAAAAGCTTCTAGCTTTTGCCACTTATGTCTATTGTTTCTTAGGAACTACTGATTGCATTATGCAGCTAGCTTACACATCGCCACAACATATTTATTATTTGCTAAAGAGAAGGCGTAGCCCATGGGTACGGCTAATTTAAATTAAGTACGTTTGCTCTATTATGCAATATTTTAATACGTTATCCATTAAAATTAATACACAATTTAAATATTATTAAAATAATATGTTGGTCTGAATTAAACTTTCACACGATGTTACCCACTCGTACATGAATACGATGGCAGCCTTTTAAGTATTTACTAAAACTAGCAAACAAATTTTTTTTAAAACAAACTGTTTTATTGCTTTTCAAAATATTTGCCTGTAAGATTTATATACTTTGCAAGTGTTTAAAGCAATTCTCGAAACATTTTTGCCACTCTGAAGTTGGTATCCCAAAAACATGGTTTTCGAAGGCTTCAAAGGCTTCTTTAGGTGGTGGCAATCGCTGTCCACGCATTTTTTGTTTGACATTCGGGAACACAAGGAAGTAGTTAGGTGATAAATCAAGTAAAGACGGGCAATGAGACATTAATTCGATGTTTTTCTCCTTCAAATAGTCAACTGTTTGACGTGCTGTGTGAGAGCTGGCATTGTCATGATGAAGAATGATGGGACGTTTTCGGTTGTTTTTCCTGATTTCGTCGATGACTTCTGCCAAACAAATTGTTGTATACCATTCAACGTTAACTGTTCTTCGATCCTCTAAAAGAATGATTGCGATATGTCCAGTACAACCGTAGAAGCAAGCGATCATTTTCTTGGAAGTACTTCTTGAACGAACAACTTCTGTCAGATTTGGTTCATCTTGGAACACCCAAACAGTGGATTGTTGATTAGTTTCCTGTTCATACAAAATATCCACGTTTCGTCACCTGTTACGATGTTGTATACGGATTTTGCAATTCCTCTGTCGAATTTTTTGAGCAGTTCTTTACACGAGCCAAACAAATGACAAATTTTACGAAAATATTAATGACACATCTCAATAGCGCCACATAGTGGTCGTAGGATATAGGCGTCTCCAGGTTTCTCCCACTTCTGTCTATCTTGCGCTATTTGGAGCCATTTTTTCTTGTTTGTTTGACGTCGTTAATCCATCTTCTTTGTGGTCTTTCCGTGCTTCTCTTAATTAATCTTGATCTCCATGAAAGGATGTTTGTGTCGCAGTGGTTTGGATCTTGAAATGGCACATGTCTAAGCCAACGTCAATTGATGTTTAATATTGTTCTGATATATTCGTCACTTTTGTTTTTTGTCTAATTTTTCGTGTCTCATTCCGTCCCAACTATCTCTTTGGATAGCCCTCTAGGAAGTTCTAAATTTAATCATGCCCTTTCTGGTAAAATGTGTATTATTTTGAAATATTACAGTTAATATTTTTCACAGAACCTGTTAATTGTTTTAAAGGAATTGTAGTTTATTGTAAAAAATAATAGAGTTCTAAATATATGCCTAATTGATTACAGTCAATAGTTTTTCTGAGATGTTAGTGATATTCAGTTACTCCGTACTTGGTAGCAGAACGATTACATAAAGTTTACAGAGATGTTGCAATTATTTTAAAATTATTGATCCACCTTCAAGATATTCAATTTTACTTTGTAAGTTTACGCTGTGTCGGTATCATAAAAGCTGTTTGTAAATAGCGCCGAAGTCCGGAACAAACAATAGTTTGCAACAGCGTTAGTAATCTCCATACTCTAAATAATTCACAAAAGCAATTTGTTTTTAAGTAAGGGCGTGTGTTACAGTGAAGAAGGCTTAAAGCAACGTGAGGGTGCATCACCCAGGAGGGCCTTTTATTTGATGCAGAACAATCAACCACGACGTCAAAGCAAGGTCAAGTGCCAATTGTGCTAAAAAGCTCATATAATGCCAATGACGCAAGGAAATTTTCATTAAAAGTATGTCGGTTGTGTTTATCTTTGAATTTCATTCGTTTTATAAGAGTAGATATACTATAAAGTTTAATATTACGCTTGGGTACGAATGATAATTGAAATTCCAAAATACATTTTTGATAAGTATCCTTGAAACATAAATATGTATGCAGCACGATGCTTATGGTTTAGTCAGTTAACTTTTGTTTTACAAAATAGTAGGGAAAAGCGTAAATAATATATTTATTTATCTTTTGCTATTACATGTTTAAGTGTAATTTATTTGACGGTGTCTCCAAATATATGACAGATATATTAAAAATTTTTGATAAGTTACTTCGATTATGTTGCTACATCTTTAAACCAGCATGTTAGGCTCTGGTATTACTACTAAACTAAACATATTGACAGTCTCTGATGTTTCCATTAGTTTTCTAACACGCCGTAGGTCTATTGTAAGCTATATTTCGCAGTTACACGTTTACTTTAAAAGCGGTATAATATGCTATGTGGTTCTATATAAATTACCAAGGGAAGCGTATGAAATTTTACATAGAGGAGTGTTTAGTGATGTTATTCCCAAAAGTGAAATACGCATTCCTGATGTTTAAAGCGCATATTTCTTTTTTATGACCTCGGGGAAAGGTATATCTACGGTTACAACTTCCCAAGTGGGGAACTATTGCTTGTGGTTTGTTAAGCATAATAAACCACAGCTGGTCGGCTTATCTCAAGAAGAACGTTTATTCGAATGTGCAGAATTACTATTAATGCATGCATTTTAGGTGAATGTCATGTAAATTAGAAATCCTTGAAAGATTAATCTTGTCTAAAGCTTCTTGTGCTATTTTTAAGTTTTATGTTATAAATGAAGAACACTTAGACTCGAACAGATTAATCAAAATCAGGATATAGGAAAAAAACAGAAGTTTGATTTGTTATCTGTCGCTATGGGAATAGGTTCCACTGACGCTTTTTAGGAATCCTTGGTCCTTGCTTATTTAAAAGTAGAAGCTGTTTAAAGTTATTAATTGTTTGTTGCCTTACTTCGTTGAAATTCATACTTATATATTAATAAATATAATAATAGACAATTTCAAAATGTACTTATTCTTATTTTTGCTTTATACGTATTTCGACGTGGAAAATGTCATTTTCAAAAGCATTTGATGGAGTAAACATTTGTAGCTAGGGTAACAGCACGCTGATCTTGGTTTCGGACTTGGCTCTGGTCTTCTATTCCAAAACTTCCAATAGCGGGGAATTTATGAGCTCAACTTGCTCATTTATTAAAGGTGTGTTTGTTAAAGTATGTTTGTGAATTTTAAAGGCCTCGAGTATACCCAATTTACGTTTATCATCACAGAAATGTAAAAATGTTATTATATTATTTGATGTTAATTCATTGTGTTCTAATAAGTGTTTAGTGTAGTTAGATTTTTATAGGTGTTTATATTTGTATGAGCATATGTGTTCTTTGTATCTGGTGTCAACATTTCTAATTATTTGCCCTATGTATACATAATTGCAATGTAAACAGTTTAATTTCTAAATACCTGATTTCAACAAATCGTTGATTCTATCTTTTGCATTGAATAAGGTGTTGAAATTGTTTTTTGTTGTTTTATAAATTACTTTAAATGTCTTGATTATAATTTTAGCAATTTTCTCCGATATATCAGCGAAATGAGGAATTGAAGTATATTTAACATTTTCAGAGTGGTCTTTTGAATATATTCTTTGAATTGCTAATTTATAATCTTTCTTTTTGATTAGTGTGACTATCAGTTTTGTGTGTTACCCATTACGGTGTGCAATTCGTTTAATAGTCGAAATCTCTTTGGTATAATCACTGTTACTTAGCTGAACTGTTAGAGCTCATGTATCAATGACCTATAGGCTGCTAAATTATGTGTTTTATGGTGACATGATTCATGTGTATTGTTGTTAGCCATTAATAAAAGGTAATAAAATTTGGTTTGTGTCGTTTTCCACAAGTCACATTAAGGAATTATCGTTTACTTTCAAATAAAGCAAGCCTAATGTAATGTTACGAAGGTTCTCTTAACTAGTAGGTAATAGTAGGGTTATACTGCATCAGAATTATGTATATTAATATTACAACCATTAAAAATTATGTGTTCTGGCATAAGTACAGAGCGACTATAAATGCTTGCCAGTTTAGAAATTTGTATATTTACATTTATTTATTATTTACATCTTATTAAGGTAATTCTTTGAAATAAAGTAATTACTAGACTGGTGAATATACAAGTTACCTACAGTAACAGTGTACCTCTCGCCTAGAAATTTAACCGTGGTGGGGTTTTCTTGATTTTTAAAGTTAAGAACAGCCTAACATGGTTCTAATGGTTTTAATATAATAAAATATTATCTCTATTAGTATTACTTTCTTTACTTTCTAAATTGTTCATTAGTCATACAAGGATCAATTTTACAGTTACCTATTAGACAAAGTACACTGCGGCTGTATTTTTCTAAATATTTTATACACTTGTGTTAAAAAGAAAACTTAATTGTGTTTGTTTATTTAATAAAAATACATAGTTTCCAAAGTCGTTATCTTTAACACGGCTACAAGTTTTTCGTCCCCAACTTACCCACAGGGAATATTAAGGAAGTCTAATTAAAAATTAAAAAACCTGAGGAAAGAGCAATTCGCTTGGAGTTAAAGGAGTATTTCTAAAGCTTCATACAAATACCGTTTCAAAAATTGCTGAAGATAATTATTGCAAGTATAGTAAATATATAATATAAAATAAGGCAGCTGCGAATGCTAATGTTACACCAAATACGCAACAGTGCAAGAAATAGTTTGTTGGAAGTTTTTAAAGAAAAGACAGCATTAACAAGACCAATCCACATATGGTACACAGCCAAATCATTTATTTAATTCTTATATAAAAAGTTTCGTAAGAAAGCGTGGGTTGTACTCCACCAGTTCCTCTAGTTTTCATCATTCAGTAAATTCTTAAATTCTAAACGTTTTTAGCTAAAAATTCATTAAACATGTTATTTTTTTAGTACATTTTCAGTATTTTATTCAGAAGCGAGATACTCCTGAAACTATAAGTTATTCTAAATAAAGTAACAGCTGTATGACTTCTATGAAACACGAGCAGTTGGATTTCACACGCATTACTGCCGGCTCCACAAAGAATCGTTCGCAACGCCACGTTGACGTGGAACTCACACATTGATAAACTGCAGAAGAAGGCAGTTCCAGCATCCCTAGCATGCCGTAGGCTGGTAAGAAGAAACTGGGGGCTAAAACCAGCAATGATCTATTGGTCATACATGGCTATAATAAGACCCATGGTCACCTACGCAGCAGTCGTATGGTGGCCAAAAACAAAACAGATCACCACTCAATTACAGCTAGAGAAGATAGAACGTCTCGCCTGTCTGAGTATAACAGGTGCAAGAGCACCTGCCCAACTGCAGCAATAGAGACCATGTTAGGACTAACGCCCCTACACCTTCAGGTGCAAAAGGAGGCAATGCTACATGCACTCACGCTTGCAAGGACAATTAAATTCAAATCAGGAGACCTGATAGGCCACTTAGGTATTCTAAGTCGCAGTCACCTAGAGCGAACGGCCTACGCCGTATCGGATTTTATGCCAATAAAATACAACTTCGACCAACCTTGTAGAGTGACCATCACAGATCGGGAAGTGTGGATCCCTCCAGTGGTGAACGGATGGATCTAAGATGGAAGGAGGAGGAACTGGAGCGGAGGTTTACGGACCCGGTTGACGCATTTCCGAACCGCTAGGTGCCGTAACTTCCAGGCTGAGGTTTATGCTAGAAACCTTTGCACAAAGATAAACCTAAGCAAGGGATATGAAGGTGCAACAATTGGCATCCTCTCAGACAGCCAAGCTGCAATAAAGGCTTTAAAGGCCCCCATTTGTAAGTCGAAAGTAGTCTGGGAGTGCCTAAACAACCTCAAGCAACTGGCAAACAGAAACCACGCTACCTTGTGGTGGGTGCCAGGGCATGAGGGCGTACCGGGCAACGAAAAGGCCGACGAACTCGCAAAAACGCGGAGCATCGACGCCATTCACTGGACCTGAGCCTGTGGAATACAGAAAAGCCACATAAAACAGGTGGCCAAACTATGGGAGGGACAACAGAAACCCTCATACTGGCAGAATATTCCAGGACAACGTCAGGCAAAACTGTTCATCACTGTTTCGCAAAATAAAGCAAAACTTGCTTTGTCCCTCAGCAAGATGGAATTGAAAACCATCAGTGGCCTATTAACAGGCCACACGACACTAAAATGCGAATGCAATGCTGCCTTTTCGGAAAGGCAACCATGACACCTAACGAAATAAAGGACTCGAAGTCCAGAGACATTATAAAGTTCGTCAACAGTCTACAACTTCTCTAACAAAGAAAGGTCTCATAAGTTACAAAAGAACCATTAAGGGTCGAAGTGACGGAAGGCATATAAAGGCCAAAGCCCTAACATCTAATAATAATAATAATAATAATAATAGATATCATTTGCTCTAGGAAAGTAGATGTATGGAATCTCATAAAAGTTTTCAACTTCGCCAATTATTATGAAATACATGCATTAGAAAATATTTTGAGCGAGAAAAGGATCTATAAACGTGATTTACACATGTTTATTTTCGATGATAATACGAAAGATAAATGTAATAACCAGGGCCGTCGCGAGAATCTATGCTATGAGTTTTTAATGTCGGCCTTTCCCGGTGTGGTCCTGAATATTTATTGATGAACGAACAATTTTCATGTATTTGTACGTAATCTAAAAGGGAACAATCGCACAACTCTTTCAATTTTTTTCTTTTAGATTATTATAGTTAATAATACATAAAATTTTATACAAACCTATCCTTACGAGGTTTGAATTAATTATAATGTGATGAAATACCTATCTGCGTGAATGCCAACGAATTCCACTATCAGTTATGGTAACACGTCTAGAAACTCCCGAAAATAGCCTAAACATGCCAGCTAAATTGGTCGATCTGCATAAATAGCTTTCTTTGTCAAACTCATAGTTATATACTTCAAAATTATCTGAATTGTTAGCAAGGTTGAACTTTTGATAATAAATATTTGGATTAGTTACCTAAATTCTTTTATTATATTTTATTCTTCTCTGGACTCACATATTAAGTAACTGCATTCGTCATGCACTCTCGTTAGCCGACGACTAAACTAACTAGTGACGGATTGTAATTTTGCCTTTATTTCCTGAGTGATAGCGAAGCCCCTGTTAATAACATTTCCAAACATCGTAATTGTAACATTGTTACTAAGAATTAGAAATAAATATCCAGGAAATATTTTACCTAATATATTAATTCGTTTTACTATAATTTAAAAAACTGTTACATCACTAGAAAATGTAACTATATATCATAACTAGTATAACGTCTTATGAAATATGTGTTTAGTATTTCTAAAATAAATAGCTGGCAAGGATACATAGTGGGAAAAATGTTCCTAAAACCAGTTGGTAACAAAATGTTATTTATTGTACCTCCATAAAGATTTCTAAAATATAACTTTAGAATGTATCTATATATTATATGTAATATTACACATATCTTCATACGTTTTGTATGGTTCAGGTATTTATGTAGATTCTACTCGACAAGTTGAACTCCAATCATGGGGTAGAAAATATTTAGGTAATAATTAACTATACTTGGGAATTATTTATTAAGGGTATAAGTCAACATTATTAATGAATGTTCCAAATATACATACGAATAGTAAAACAAGAAATACAAATAATTACAAATACTGTTGTGCGAATTTCCCAACTGTCATTTGTTGAGACCCAAAATTGATATATTCATCGGGGGAATAAATTAATAAACACAGAATTAAACTTTCAGCTTTCCTAAATGAACTATGCATATCTAAAAAGGTTGCTGAATGTGTTTGACGTAAAGGGATTGCAAACCCCCGAGACTTGACCCTGCTGGTATTGCGTGACGCTGTTCTTACTAACCATGTCCAACCCCACTCTATTTGTTTATTCATGTTCAACCTGAAACTGTCAATGTGTCGCGAATTTGCCCCTGTACATTGATTCTAAATTTGGAGACGCCTTAAAGCGCGTTCGTTATTTATAGGTTTACATGTTCAATGTGGTTCTTTGTGTCCCAGAAAAAGAATAAAATCCCTGCAATGGTCAGATAAAATACCTCTCCTACAAATTTTCATTTCGGATAATGTAACTAAATTATAATTTACTAGCAACTACGGTATTTTGTTATTGTCTGAGTACGTTTCTCTAAACCTTATAAAGTAGAAAAACAACTACAATTTATTCTCTTGTTTTCCGCAACTTAGAATGACGAGTTGTAATATCCGCCTTTTTGTAATATAAAGTGTAAACAATAAGACTTCTCACCATTTTAAATTGTTAGGAAAGAAATTCCGTATTATTTCTATGAAACTGCCACTGTAAAAAATCTAAACCATTTTTATATTTTGTTGGTTGAGAAGTTAACGGAAGTGATAGAATTTTCATGAGTTGACATTTTCATTAAAAATAGCACCACCCAAAATAACAATTTGAAAATGCCCTGTTATGAAATTTAAACAGAAATTCAGAAGCCATATCCCTAATATTTAGTTTTTTGGATTTTTAAAACGTTAATCACTTCGAAATTTCATTCATTGATTCAATAACCTACTTCTGGTGGTGTATCTGCTACATTAAGAGGTGTGTGCGTGTGGAAAATATTACAGCCATGGGTCTGTTACCTGAAGATGTAAGAATTATCACATATTAAGTGCAGGAACGCGTATTGATCCTGAAACAGGACACACCCGCTAAAACGCCTCCTGCAAACCACGCCTGTTCCTGCTGCACATGCCTACATTAAAACTTCGATCGCTAAAGTTTAGAGTTCACCAAAAGGTCACTTTTGCTGATAAAAAGCTTTGGAACACCAATATTAAAGTTCTTACAGAAGCTTATCGCGAAAAGTTGAAAATTCCCTTAGATGTGCTCCAATTACTTGTTCCCATTTCTTTTTACCTTGTTTCTACATAGGAATAACGATGTTAAACAATCCACTTTGGATTTATTTACAGATATAAATGTAAATCAAATGATATTGCGTATTGTAAAGTTTTAATAACTAACTTAAATATTATACGACAACCAGTTTTAAATATAATATTAGAAACCCTTATCGAATACTAAGTACTTTCAAATGCGCCTAGACTAAGTTACGCAATTTATGTTTAGGACAGATTATAAAATTTAGATATTTAAGCCGTAGTTTGATAGTATGATGCGGTCTAAAAATCTTAGAATATCGGCATGCCTTTGATAGGTTGCCCAAATTAATAGACGGATTAAATAGCATCAATTACATTTTCAAAATGCCGAAGGCGTGTAAATTCATATCAAATATTTTACAACGCACAAACTTTAAACATTCAAAATATTCTAAAGAAAAAGAGCAACCACGTACAGTTTAAACTGTACATAAAATAATATCAGTATAATCAGAGAATTTAACTACAAAGAGGACAAGTACCTGCGTAGGCACCTGTATTAAATAATTTGGATGTTATCTATATACATATATATTCTATCAATGTATAGAAAACAGTTTCACTAGGTATTTGCTTCCAGTTGTATTGAATATTGTTCTAGATTTACTTAATTTAATGGAATCCGGTATCTGTAGAAACACATTATGCCGTTATAGGGTAAAGTAGGGACAGATGCCGCATGTTTTGAAATAAATTCGTAGTTTTTAAATAAATATATATTTTTATAAACTTTCAGCGATTACATATATGTTGAACTATATACTTTAACATAAATGTAAAAATAAAACAAAAGATTATATTTTCATATCGAAAAACACATTATTTTAATATTACCGTATTAGGCGTCTCTCCCGCCCTGGTAGGGAGAGATGCCACGTCAATGCGGGAGAGATGCCTTATCGATTAATATGTTTCATTCTTATATTTTGGCGTCCACAAGGGCTGCACAACTCTTTGTACATTGTACACGTTTCGTGCAACCATTTTTTGCACTGTCCACATTGTATCTAATCGTCGTTGCTCTTTTTATTTATAATAATTTGCCATGGACTCAGTACAAACGTTATCATTTTCTTTATCGTTTTCACTCGATTCTTGTGTATTTTCCGGATTAGTCTTAACAATTTTCTTACTACGAGTATTCCATTGTGTTCTTGTTTGATTTTGATCTTCAAACTCAGAGTCATCTTCAGTGTCTTCCATTTCTACTTTACGCTTTAATTTTAAATGTTTTCCTTTCTGGATGGATTTAGTCTGCTTTTTACCAGTGGCTGTTCCTTTATCCCGTATATTTTCAGGAGATGTTA
>JABXWE010031307.1:0-11633 GCA_014611495.1 Limonius californicus
AAAGTAGCGGGCGTAATTTGACGGTGAGTGACGTCACAAAAAGCGTGTACATGCTTGCAAAATTGAGCGTTTTCCTCCAAAGCGCTGGACGCTGCCGCTTCGCAAAAATACGGCACCGTATTTTTTGAAGCGGCCGCTCTGTACGGTGAAACATTGCAAGCACGTTTTTATACGGTGCTCAAGTGCTGGAGTTCTAGTAGTGTACGAATGGAATTTGAAAATGGCTCAACAAAGTAATTGGTCCAATGAACAAGACGAAAGTTTAATTGACTTTGTGAGAACTCATGAAGCTCTTTATAACGTAAAGTCTCCGGAGTACAGGAAGATGCAACTGAAGCAAAACTTATGGTATGAAATTGGAAAAACACTACGTAAAAGAGGTAGGAATTATTTATTATTTTATAATGACACATACATAACCTATTTCAATGTTCTCTACAGCGACGATTTTGCCAGTGGACGGCGCCGGGTCCGTTGAAATAAAACTTAAATTTATCACGAATTTCAAGCGGTGTCTGGCGGGCACGTGCATTATTTTCTGTAAGATTAATTAAGTTTTGCGTTGGTAGAGGCATAGGATCATCCAAAGTAGCTTGATTTGGAGCCAGTACTTTTGCTTCGCGTAAAATATTATGTAAAATACAAGCACACGCAATTAGCTTATCTGTTGTTTCTGGAGCAACAGCAATAGGTTGAAAGAAAATGCGAAAATATGCACATAATATTCCAAATGCATTTTCGGTTGTACGCCTTGCACGAGATAGGCGATAATTGTATACAGCTTTAAACTGATCATTCACCGACTGTCTTCTTGGAAAGGGTTTCATTAGATTTTCATGTAAGGCAAATGCTTCATCTCCAAGAATGACATGTGGAAGAATACTATCTGTTCGTGGAAGCATTTGTGGAGGAGGAATGTTAAATTCGTTGTTTATAATTTTTCGTCCAAAATTGCTTTTGAGATATACTCCTGCATCTCCTTCCCGACCGTATGATCCAACGTCAATAGCGACAAATTTTAAATCGGCATCGACGATAGCTAGCATGACAATAGAATAAAACTCTTTGTAATTGAAAAACAGGGATCCACTGTTTTTGGGTGATTTTACTCGGATATGCTTGCCGTCTATCGCTCCAACACAATTAGGAAAGTTCCACCTGGATAAATATTGTCGAGAAATTTGACGGAAATCTGCCATCGATGGGGGTGGTATGACGACATTGAGCATTCTTGTAACCATGCTGTTTGCAACCTGTCGTACGATAACACCAATCCATGAATGACATATTCTAAATTGAAATGCCAAAGATCTAAAGGATTCTCCAGTAGCCAGAAATCTAGAAAAAACAATTATTTTAAGCTTTAAGCATTCTAGATTGCAGATACTGACAGCACAAACAATTATTATGTTATGCAACAAATCATAAAAAACTTTTGACCTAGGTACCTACTTGGTTTAAAATATCACCTAAACAATGTTCATTGATAGTCGAAGTAAAATTTTTAAATACGAATCTCAAACATAACTCAGTTTTCATAGTTAGAACACACACACACTCTCCAAGCACTCCGCCAATTTCTGAAAATCGGCTGAAAATATTTTGGGTAGTGCAACTACCAGTTTATTTATACTATGCATTAAGTAATAATATGAAATCTGAAGGACAAAACTGAAAAAAATACATATTTTTTTTCGTCATTTCAGATACTGATTGTAGTAAACGTTGGGCTTACATTAGAGATTATTACATTCGGAAACGAGGGAACCCCGGTACTGGTTCAGTGGGCGAAGCTGCCAGAAAAAGATCTGAATTATTGTCTTTTTTAGATAGCTGTCCAAGTGGGAAACGAAGGTAATCTAGGACATTTTATTTTTTAACAAGTCATGCATGAAAGTTGTTTTTAGAACTGTGAGTAATATCCAAGATCGGGAAGAATCAAGTCAAGATTTGCAAGGAGATATGAGCCAGATCGACTCACACATGCACCAAGCAAATGCCGTTGACGAAGAGAATCTGCCCCTACCACAAGATGATAATTTGTCACAGGACGCCCCTTCGCCAGAATGCGCTTCAGAAATAACCTATATTCCCAGCATCGCTAGTACTTCCCAGCCGGCCACGTTACATTCGTCTAAAAAAAGGAAAATAAGTTCCACTTCCGAGGCCCGACTCCAATTGCTACAAGAAATTGCTAATAGATCGCAACAGGTGCAAGAGGTCCAAGACGAAACCGATCTATTTTTTGCTTCCATGGCTAAAATTGTAAAGAAACTGCCTCCGCAAGAACAGGTTAGGCTCAGGCTACAGATTGGTACTCTGATTGGCAATGCAGAATTAGCGTTTTACAGTCAGACTAATAACAGAAATAGCTACTTTACTTCTCCCCAACTATCCACGTCCACTGAAGAAAGCACTGATTATACCTTCTTGCAAACCCTTTAGACATTGGAATAAAGTTTAATTATACTAGGTACCTATTGTTATTAGTTGATTGCTTACCTTAGAAAAATACAGAGTTTTTGTTCTGGAGATATAGGCTTTTTTATTCGATTGCATGGTCTGACAGAAATATCGTCCTTGATGAAATTCAAAACGTAATGGAACGATTCTGGTAATAATCGAAAATATTCTTTGAATTTTGTGTCGTTTGATACTAGATGACGGCATATGAGAATTTCATAGACACCCTCCTTTTCACGGCTTTTATATATATCAGATTCTTGTCTTCTGCTTTCTTCGTCTGATGATTCTTCGTCCTCAAGACAAATTAGGATAGCCAGATCTAAATCGTTCATTTTGAAAAACACCACAATTTTTACAATGATATGCACTGTCAGGGCAACCGTATTTTATTAGACCGTTTCATTACTTTACAACAATGTACACCGTCAAAGCGGCCGTACTTCACTCCACCGACTTTTTAGTAAAAACGGCCGTCACACTACGGCCGCTATTTTACGGTACCGTTTTATAGGAAACCGAAGCTTAAGCGATTCCAAGAACGGGCGAGCGGCCGCTGTGTCGTCATAGGAAATACATTTCGCGGTGTTTATATTTTCACATCTGGAAGTGACCCTGGATAAGCAAGTACGAATTGGTCAGGGATTCGGCAAGGAAGAACACAAAATAATAAGATTATTCATTCATTATAGAAACCTTGTTGAAGCTAGTTGATTGTGTTAAGATACTTTGTATTAAATGTTATAAAATAATTGTTATTGCACCTGGGTGTTGCTTTTATTAGTAATATTTTTACAGTGTGATATAAATCTGCAGTTGAACCAGTAATGCTTTTTGTAAATTTGAAAGAATTGATGTCTATATTGGAGTTTACATAAACGCTACAACAAAACAGAATGGAGGTCATATTATTGAAAGTTAATATCCTAAGCATAATAAACTGAATTATGACCACTAGACTCCACTGTTAGAAAATATTTCGCTAGAATTCGTTCATGACATCACTTTTCGTATAAGTATCTACATTGACCGACAGAAAAAACCGCCACCCTACAGATTTTCAATATTTCGATATTTAATGTTACGTTTTAATATGTTTAGGCATCTACAACCAATTTGTCAATGTAAAAATGCAAAACGCTATTAAAAATATGGTAATACCTATCTTTTATAACGTTAAACTATAACAAATGCGCTTTGATAGTGATTTGTGCGATTGTTTAACTTACAAACAATGCCTCCCGTTCAATTTTTTAGCAGCTGCATATGTCATATTTTTGTAATTGTTAATCAGTTGAAGGTGGTTAAACTGTTCTTTGTCGCCCACGGTGGTGCTATAAATGTTACTAAAGCAGTAGCTTTAATAGAGGATGATCGTTCCATGTCCTATGTTGCTAGAGTTCTGGGAGCAGCCCGTTCTACTCTCCGTGATACCTCAAGACGTTGTCAAGAAACTCGCAGCTTCACCAGCAGACCTGGTTCGGGCCGTAGAAGATCCAATCCGTTGTGTGATGACCGGTATATGGTCTCGTTGATTTTAAGAAATAGGCATTGCACCGCTGTTGAAGTCAGACAAAATATTCAACGAGTGTGGGATGTTAATGTCAGCGAAAGAACGGTTAGAAGAAGATTTGCCGAAGCTTGATTATCTGCCCGTAGACCACTCCACGGCCCAGAATTGCTCCCGCAACATCGCATAGGCCACCTGAGTTTTTCTCGACAACATCTAAACTGGACTGAAGAACAGTGGGGTCAGGTTCTCTTTACGGACGAGTCGAGAATTTGTCTAAGAGGTTCTGATGGACGTGAAACAGTGCGGAGGAGGCCCGGAGAATGATATGCACCTTGCACTTCTACTCCAAGGATAAGTTTTAATGGAGGCTTGATTATGGTATGGGCAGGCATTTCTTCTGAAGCCCGTACAGAATTTGTCGTTGTAGATAGGGGTTCTCTAACGGCTGCCCGGTATATCAACGAAATTTTGGAAGAACATGTGGTCCTGTTTGCCCCTTTTATTGGAGAAAACTTTCTCTTAATGCAAGACAATGCTCGACCGCACGTTGCCAGATGTGTAAGCGGGTACTTGGAGGAAGTCCAAATAAATCGTTTGGTTTGACCCGCACACAGTCCAGACATAAATCCCATAGAACACTTATGGGATAAGCTGGGGAGAGCAATCAGAGGTCGTTTAGTAGCACCAAACAGCCTAAACGAGCTTTGAGTTGCTCTGCTAGAAGAGTGGGAACAAATTCCCGAAGAGGATATACGAGGATTGATAAACAGCATGCCTCGTCGGGTAAATGAAGTTATTCGTGCTCGAATTGAAAACACACGGTATTAGAAGCAATAACTTTAGTATAAACTATTGATACCAGAATACTTTAAGTTAGTCGTCTTCTAACATTTATTTGTTTTTTTTTACGTTTTCGTCGTTTCTCAACTTTTATTGTGTCTAACAGGTTAAAAATTTGTAAAAACTACTTAATAAACATTGCTGGATATTAACCATTTGCTTAATTCCTGTTTTTTTTTGTAAAAATAGTATTCAAAAATCGAAAAATGTTGGGTGGCGGTTTTTTATGCCGGTCAGTGTAATTATTTATTCCTCGCCAATCTATGTTCGAGTGAAGACGTTCAAAATAAAACAGTTATTATAATTCTTTGTGTTTTATTCTATAATCTACGACTGCAGACAATATTCTTAAGACGTTAATAGACTGTTTCACAGAATACGGATTTAATAACGATTATTTACAAAAAAATTCCATAGCATTGTATTCAGATGGTATATCGACCATGTTGGGTAGCAAGGCTGGAGTAGCCACTAAATGGATTCAAATGTTTCCTAATTTAGTGGTATGGCGTTGTTTAAATCACCGTTTACAACTAGCACTCGATGATGCTATACAAAAAATACCACTTTAAAATATTCTTAGACAAAATGTATTGAATATATCAAAAATCGAACAAGAACCAAACTGAATTGGAAACCGTTGCCAAAGAAATGAACATTGAAATAATTATGATTGGTCGCGTGTTAAAGCCTCGTTGGGCAGCCTGCAGCTATGTGGTACCCTGTTTAGCGAACCAGTAAAATCATTGTTTTTTTTTCTTCATAAAATAGATGTTAACAACAAATGCCTACTAATCCACGATCAATATTACTTCTACTTCTTGTTAACAACAAATTAAAGTTTAATTAACAGCAGTTTAGAAAATAGAATTTTAGCTATGATCTAGAGTAATTTTGGGCATATAGTGTCCAGAATTAACCTGCACACTTACAATACCATAATCTAGAGTATGACAAAATTATGAAACAAAATTCCAATGCTAAAGCCTTTTTTTATTGATTTTAAAAACTGATTAAAAAAATATACCAAATAATGTAAATTACGGATCTCATTGTAACACTATTATGTTCATATTTTGTCATACCCTAGTCATAATCTATTACTTCTCAGTCCATATTACAAAATTCAATTGGATACAAAATACGCTTAAACATGGCTAAAAAATAATGGAATATTCTAGCACGAATTCAAAGGCGTTTAGTAAAACAAAATTTCAACAAAAAAAGTCAACTTATTCGAAAAATGATGGAAACGATCACATACATTATGGCCCGCATGCAGCTACAGCTTCAGTAGTGATTTGTGTGCTGAACTGTTACAAACAGCAAAAGAAAATTTTTGCAGGAACTTGCTACAGCTAACAATAACCATATAGAAGAAAATACTACACTGTTATTTTTAAAGGGTGAAAAGAGGTAGAAGTAAAATGGAGAGGTAGTTTTTCTTACCTTCAGAGGTAAAACAATCTTGTAGAGGAATGAAAGAATACCTCAAGGTATTTATTCCGTTTAATCAACCTTTCCGGAAGCTAAGGTGTTTTATTCTCCTTGCAGGGGTATTATATAATAACCCGTTAGGAAAAATATTGTACCTTAAGGTAAGTTTAGAATAAACTACTTGAAGGTATAAAATTACCGGATGCAAGGTATTTTATTCTACTTTGAGGTTTAGAGTGAAGGTATAATATTATACCCCTTTAGGAACAACATTGTACCTTGAGGTACATTTATAAACTTCTACCTCATCGTATAAAATTACCGGATTAAGGTATTTTATTTCACTTTGAGGTGTAGAGTAAAGATATAATATAATACCCCTTTAGGAACATCATTGCACCTTAAGGTAAATTTATAAATTTCTTCCTTATGGTATAAAATTATCGGATACAAGGTATTTTATTCTACTTTGAGGTTTACAGTATCTTTTGAAAATATGAGCGAAATCATCGCCTGGACTTTACCTTACTTTATTTTTGTTGGTGTTATTTTAAACTTATGTTATGTAAGGGTATGGTTATTTAAGATGGTTGAATAGAGAAAAAATTCTCTACAAAACAGAGTAAAATAAAATATACCATGCTATTTAAAAAACAAAAGTTGATATCATTTCCTTCAAAACCTGAAGTCCAAATATTATATGGATACTATGTTTCAATATCTAAATTTGCCATAATTAATTTACATAGTAAGCAGTTTTTTCGTATCTCTTCAAATAAGCGAGAAATACGCTTAGGACACTTTATGTGTTGCATTCTGTATGCACTCACATCGGAGAACGTTAATATTTTCTTTAATAAATTACCCCACTTCAAGAAAACTGAGCGGACTTATTTTCGCAGCACTTCAAAATTATAAATAATACTTAAATAAAGCAGAAATAAAAAGTCAACTCCAACAATTTTCAAAATATAGCAAATATGTATTGCTAGAAAACTCCATTTACTAAAGAAAATACTAACGTTTGCTGATTTGAGTGCATATTATTTGAGTTAATGCAATTAAGACTAATACTCTAAAACAATGTAAAATGAATTACTAAAATGTTATGTGTGGCTCTTTTACAGAGATTTTTCTTAGGGCTGGAACTGCTGGAACATTTTTTATTATGGGTGCAAAAGTGTATCCCGTTAGGGAATATATCGAAACAGGCGCTTAGAATTTTAATATTAGATAATTTGCTGTGACGTTTTGAGAAAGTTGTTTTTCTTGGAAATGCTCATTGCTTTGTTCGAGTAACCCAAAGATTAAAATTCTTGTCATTCAGGTAGTAGATGTCCAAAATAGTAACTGTATATATCTATCTCCGTTGTTCATATCTTTTAAATAGCTTTAAAAGCCGAATATTCTCTTACTAACAGATGCGGCCTCCCACCATTTCGTGTTTCGCCTTTAAAATTTTAAGGTATTGTCTCACAGAAACGGAACAGTAACCCGCCTGCCTTATCAACACTGCACAAGTTGTTATTAATTGTTTTCAAAGTGTCTTTAGCATTCCTGACTTCTTTAGAAGTGCATCTGGATGTATAGGTAAGTTTGAGCAAATCTGTTATTGTTATACGTATTATACATTTTAAATAATATTATGATATTATGGACGATAGAATGAGCTGGACCAAGGCGTATTGTCACAACCTATATACGAATAATAAGCCTATTGAGGAGATGCTGGAAATCTTCCCGTGCTTAAAATGGGCGGATCAAGTAAGAGAAACCGTCTTGAAAATGGAATACTGATTTTAACGCATATTTCTTTTTAGCTAATAAAAGACTGTGAACGGTTTTATAAAAAAAATATCCAAGTAGAGATAAGCAGCTTCTTTACAGAAGAGCGGAAATTGAAGATTATGATCATGTTGGGTGATGCCAAATACCAAGTAAAATATAAAAAAGTGGACCAAGGAAACCACTTAAATCTTCATGGTATGTACAATATCGCAACAGTAACGACACAGCATACAATTTCCATTTTGTTTTTACAGATATTCAGAGAGAATCGTTTCTTGTTTTGTTGCCACTACTATTTGAGGAAGACGCTCTACAGCTGATTAAACACGTAAGTTTGCAACCACACAATACCCTCTCAAACCCCCAAACGTGAAAAATTTTGTAGATTAGTTACGAGATAGAGGTTAAATTAACTTGTTTCTGTGAAATTTGGAATTAAAAAACAAACGGTTAGTAAAAAATGGAGTGGTGGTCGTGAATGTCATACCAGATCAGAAGTTTGCATTAAATTTATTGACATTTCATGTCTCATTTTGCTTGTAACCAATTTGATTCAAGCCCTATTTCGTAAGAAATCTAAAATTGTCGATAATATTTTTGGCATGGAAAATAAAACTGTTTATCTTTTTATTAATTGTTCTTATAATTTCAGGAACCCGGAATACTTCCTTGTATTGTGCCGGCAACGACAGATAGCAACGCTTGGTTTGCCACAGGCGCGGGATTTTATGTGTGTGTGGAAAACATGAAGATCTGCGAAACAGACATTTACTTCAGTTGTAGAACCGATTTTGGCAGTGATCTTCTTGTTTAATTTAGAATACCCCAAAGGGACAAAAAACACTTTATGTTTTCTTGGCTCCAATGTGTGCCAACTGGAGGAGCCGCTTGTACAATACAGAGCACAAATAGCGATAGTTTTAAACAAATTGTTGTAATGGTTGTTTGTAAATAAATATAAGATTATTTTATATTTCTTTTTTTAACTAAATGAAAAAAATATACCTCAGAGTATTGTATTCTACCCTAAGGTAGATTTGTTAAAATTATTGAAGGTAGAAATTTATTCTCAATGGCATATTATATTTACCTAAACGAAAAATTTTATACCTTTTAGAGAAGCATTTTATACTTCCTTGAAGGTGAAAAATATACCTCAGAGTGTTGTATTCTACCCTAAGGTAGAATTGTTAGAATTATTGAAGGTAGTAGTTTATTCTTCATAAGGCATATATATCTACCTAAACGAAAAATTTTATACCTTTTAGAGAAGCATTTTTAAATCGCTGAGGTTTATAAACCTACCTTGCAGTTATTTAAAAATACCTTTAGGTTGGTTTTTCTACCTCTAAGTTAGTTATGAATTCTTCCTTAACGCACGTGGTTGTACCTTTAAAGGCAGAATTTTATACCTACACTTAAGGTATATTAAACATATGCTGAGGTAAAATAACTATATTCTACCTTACTATAAGGTATTTGCAAAACACCTTAAGGTGGGATATAACTAACACCTCTAGAAGTAGAATAACCTACTTTTAAAAATAACAGTGTAGGCAACAAAAACAATCATCACTGTGGTTTGCAGAACGTCGAAAACGACTAACCGCTTCCAATTTCGGAAAAATTTGCAAACTTATGGACAAAACACTGAGAGGAGCTACAGTTTCCCAAATAGCGAACCCGTCGTTTAGGGGTAATGTACACGCGGAATACGGAAATGCAAGGGAACCAATCGCAATCTCAGAATTGGAAAAGAAGTTGTCTATTAAAATTAATCAGTGTGGATTAGTTGTAGATAAGAATTATCCATTTCTGGCAGCTACACCAGACGGATTAATACACGATGTTGGGATTGTCGAAATCAAGTGTCCCTCCACAGCCCAAAATTACACACCTGAAGCTGCAGCTGAATCATTGCCGAATATTAAAAAATGGTGTACATATGACAACAATGAGCTTGTCTTGAATAGAAACCATAATTATTATTACCAGGTTCAAGGACAACTTCGCATAACACAGCGAAATTATTGCATATTTGCATTTTGGACGCCACTGGGACTCAAAGCAGAAACAATTTGGAGAAATGATACATTCTGGGAAGAAAAAATGGTGCAAAAATTAACTGCCTTTTATTTAAATCATTATATTCTAGAGATAATTGATTCTAGAATTGATCGCCAACTGCCTGTTCGAAATACTAGGAAAAAAAAACAAGTTTAGGTTTAATTTTTAACTTGACTTAATGAGCGCGCGTACTTGTATATGTTCGCTTATGTACCTTCTTTATGTGTGTATGTACATCTGTGTAAAATAAATTACCTTTTCTTAATTGTATCAATGTTACTTTAGAACTATTTTTAGAACATAGTTGTATAACTTATTCTATCCTGTGTCGCTAAAAGTGCTTACCAAATTTTTAATGCTAAATAGGAGTAATTCTTTTGAAGGTTTTTGAACTCACATCCCAAATCAAAAATGTCACGTAACTTCAAAGATGCCTAAAACAGTAGGTAATACTTAATTATAACAAAAAGGCACAATAACATCACGGAAAAATTACAATTTGCGTAATTTTTAATTACGGCGATTTACGTGTACTCTTGCAATAAAAAGCTTTTAAAAGTTAGGTATTAGGTACTTAACTGTTTATGTTACTAGGGATTACTGTCGAAGTTTAAGTCCAACAGTATTGTGTTGGGTTATAATCTCATAATATCTGCATTTCAATTACAGAAAAAGATAAACAGTGTTTAGTTAGAAAGAGACCACTTCGTTGGTTGGAGTCGACCCTCTTTAATTAACAGAGAGGATGTTTTTAGAGAGAGATAGATTGCATGACCAAATTCATGTTACCTAGAAGTTGACAAGGAAAACGATGCTTACGATGCTTAGCAGGGATTACCGGAATAGTCCAAAGGATTAGTCATCAGTGTATGTGTTTTGCACCACAAAATGCTGGAAAGGAAATTCAATTCTCACATTCTTTATGAGTTTATGGCTATTTTCGAACCATAAAAAAACAAATTCCCATTGTTTTTCTTAGCATATTTTCATTTTAGTTATTGACAATTTCGAATAATCATTATCATTTCCATGAACTTGCACGTCAGAAGTAAACAAGCACCAAATATTCGGATGACTAACCGACGTTACTGTTGTTTACCCGATATAAAATTAGCGTCTACGTCCCAACGTTTTCCCAGATTATCCCACTAACCGCGCATGCGTGGACGACCGCGAAATTCAAATTATTGGCCTACATACTTGTAATTTCAGTTACTTCAAGCCATAACCGTATAGCTTTCAAAATACTAAAGCGTGAGAAAAAAATATACCAGGTATTTTAGACTGTATAAGTGTTTTGTATTGTCTTTCATTAACAACACATACGAGTTAGAACGAACGATATTTATTTATAACTAAGAATACAGGTAAATTCGATATGCATTTATAAGTAATTGTTTACACAGGACCGGCCATGTTAACAGTGTCGCGCCTGGTCCCTTTTTTTAAAATGAATACTAAACTCTATTGGTGAGGTTTGTAACAAACTATTGGCGGGAGATTCAAACCTCAACATGGATATACA
>JABXWE010031309.1:0-13099 GCA_014611495.1 Limonius californicus
TTGCAAGGTTCCATCTCTGTATAATTCTTGAAGATGTACGTTGACTGCTGATAAACTCCATATTGCTGCATCATGAGAAGATCCAGGAAATCGAGCGTTACAGTTTAAAATTCTTAAATCAGAATCACAAATCAGCTGTACATTTAAGCTGTAGAATCCTTTCCTATTATAATAAGCACTACCAGGATGCACAGGGTGTTCAAGAGGAGGTGCAATTATTGCGACATGGGTGCAATCTATTGCCCCAATTATACCAGGAAAATTAAATTTATTCATAAATCCTCGTTTAATGACATTTCTTGCATCTTGATCTTGTGGAAAAACAACCCAAATTGGCAGCAAATGATCAGTTATAGCGGAACTTATTTCATTTATGCATTTACTTGTCGACTGTTGCGAAAGTCCCAAATTGAAATTACCACCAATATTAGACTGATAAGATCCATGTCCAAAAAACGAAAGACTAGCCAAAACTTTTATTTCTATAGAAATCGCAGTATTCCTTTGACCTACTGCTATAAATGGACGAAGGTCTTCGATGAGCCTGCTAGCCAACTGTTTGTTTAATCGAAAATGTTTTACAAAATTTTCAGCAGGCATCTGAAAAGGATCGCTGGCATCTCGTATCATTCGTCTCTGTAATTTGATCCTGCGCCTAGAAAATGCAAAAAGTAGTTTTATCAAAATTATTTAGATGTTTTACACATTTTTACGTGCAAATTACTTAAATTTAGAAAACCATTTTTAAAATACCACTTAACCTCTAAAACGCCAGAATAATTTGTACAGGTTAAGTTTTAAATGACTTGAGCAACAAAAATATAATATTTAATAATTTCTTGCCTTTCTTCTGCTTCTTCTATCTCATGCATCAATAGCAAATTGAGAAGTCCATCCAGTGCCATAATTGAATCCTCGTTCGTTAACCTCAGTAACAACACCCTCAGAGCACTTGCTAGATTAAGACTGTTATCCGTAAGCTAACGTGCAAAAAATAACCAGTATGTTATCGTAAAAACGTACTGTAGAGGATACATAGTAGAAAGTTTTATGTATTCACTAACGGACTTGTTAACCTAACGCCTAACATATACGTTAACTCGAAGCTAGGGATACGTAGTTGGACTGAATATAGTAGAATCGTAATAGCCTGATAAATATTGAATATTAAAAAAAATAAGACAATGGTTCACCGCATAAATCGGAAATCGCCCATCTTGTTTTATACACGGAAATTACTTTTCAGCTGAAGCTGTATAACTTTTACTTATGTAAATATATTCATTCCGTCGACGTAAAGTTAAGATTAAGCGGGATGTTTCCGTTTTCAAAACCATTACCAATGGTTACATAGATTATTTCAATTGCAAATATCTCGTTAATTATATGGCTTAGGTCAAAAGTTGTAGTGTAATTTTTTAAAGAGAAAATGTCATACAATCGAACTAGTAAAAATACAAAACGTTTCATTGAAAAAACAAAACGGAGATAATGCCTAAGCCATCTGGTTCTGTTTGTTCAAAATACTCTTTGTCTAAAACTGAATGAGTTGTACCAAAATATGTTCTTTCTACATGTACTAAAAACTGAGCAGATTAACTCGGCCCGAATTTAAAAACAGCCTGTATACCAGAACATAAAAACAAGTAGATTTCGAAATCTCTAGATCCGAAATAGCAACTGCTACAATTTTTAAATCTGCTGGCTTGTGTATCCGTTTACTAAAATTATATACCAGATTTCTGATCGTAGTATTTCTTGTGGAATAAATTATTTTTATACAAATATATGTAAATGAGGCTTACCTACAGCACCATGCAAAGAAAAAAAGGAATTGTGAGTAATCCGTGAACGCCTTCGACAGCAAATCTGTTAGGTCAATTAACAGCACTCAAAACTTACTCAAGAGATATTTTACCCTCTTTTTTGTACCCAGCATTCTAGATATTCAAAATTCAAGCATTTATTTTTGTACTTGAATATAGTTCAGTGGGATATTTGGTGATTTTATTTTTTGATTTCGTTCTAAAATAATGAACGTGTAAGAGGAAATCATGTTAAACCGATGAACAGTGAACACGTGCGATAATTTACATGTTTTGTGGGATGATGTGTGCTGTCTGTATTATAATGAATGCTTTGCTTAAGTTTTGGTACACGGAGAAAGAAGTTTATTTTTAAATTTCAGAAATCGTTATATTGATAGGAGAAAAAGAGACGTTCAGTTCTTTACTTATTTACCATTTTTGGAATACTTTTTTGTGTAATAGAATTTACATGTTTTAAGTGTCTATTTATAGGGCGGATCTCTCAATAATTCATCAGAAATTTAATCTGTAAATTGGATTTCTGAAGTTTGCTGGCAAAGGAAGACGGCTAATTCATTCCAAGATTATTAGTTTGTAGATTCCAGTAATTAATCTTACTTCGTTTATGTGGCATGTTCTTTGTTACCTTTCTAGAATTTGACTTGCGGATCCATATTTCATTAGTATTGACCTTAGGTTGTCTTGGAATACTACGCCTTTTGAAATATTGACAATTTCAAACGCAGATAGTAGGAAATAGTCACGCATTAAAAGTAACGGCCCGTTTATATAGAAGGTATTGACGATCATTTCTGTATAATAACGTTGTTTTAGAATTGTTTTTTTAAAGAAATAGCCTGCCGTAACGATTCTTTGTAGGTTGAGATACATATTAGTGATGTTAGAATAATAGATTGCAATTATGGATGTAGTATAATATAATGTTTTAGTAATATTAAGTTGTTAACTTTTCCACTCCACCCCATTTGTGTGGTAAGCTCAAAGTCATAAATATCAGGATTTGTAAATTAGCACGCGTATTGCGTAATCATAGTATTTCTAGCGTAATTTATAAAAATACAAAATTTTTGCGATTCTCTTCAAATCTTTTTATGTTTCAAGATCTGTATCTACATCTTAGGTTTTGTCACTCATCTATTTAATTGTAGTTCACACTTTCAAACTAATAGTCTTGGTTGAATGGTTAGTCATATAAAAGTGCGTGTTTTAGCCCAAGTTTATTTCACACAAGTATAATAAAACTAATAGTATTGTATCTGTTTTAACTGGATAGATTGATAGGGTAAAATATGTTAGTTGGTTTGTTGCTATTGACCTATTGATAAAATAATTAGGAACGTACATAAATCATGCAGCATGATCGGTAGATTAAGAAGTAGTAACTGAGACACACACAGTCGAAACCATTACAGGAAATACCCCTTATAACGACAATATCATTACAACCAATACACACGTTCCAACGTGGATATAACAAGACCTTTGAAATTCGAAATATGCGCTTTTTATGTGCGGTATAATGTAATATCCTTGAAATTCACACAAATTATTTAAAACTTCAAAGGCAATGTTTGTTAATCGCAAAATTACATTTTTGCATCTTACAAATGTTCAATAGAGAAGGTCGCTACGTCTCGTAAAGAGATACAGCGCCTGAAGAAGAAGAAGGCATTATCTGCTACAAAAAATGCATTCTTAAATGCATATAAATACATATTAATTACGGCATTTCAACTCTGTTTTTTAATAAATCATTAGTAATTAGTTTTTTATTTTGTTATTTACATCTTAAAACCACCAAGATTTCTTGTAAAAACATTTTACACAAGCAAATAATTTGTTATTACAGGATTTTAAGAGAAAACCCCGCGTCAATTTTAACAAGTTTAATAAAGATAAAGATTATTGAGAGTGCATTTGCAAAATCATTTGTGAATCAGTATGAAGTACATTAGTACCGCCGCAAATTAAGACAATCAACCCGCAAAAAACACCTTACTCTTTGAATTAACAAACCTTAGCAGAAGCTTTTGGGTAAGGTTTTCTTGAAGGAAAATATTTTCTGTCATATAAGCTAGAAGTGCCAAAAATATATTAATTTTAGCTCGTCTTCGGAAAGAACGATCGCTCTAAGCGGAAAATACAATACTGTAAACAATCCAAATCTGAAAAGGTATTTCATAAATCTTCATTATGTCCAGGATCACCTTGTACAGCTAACACAGCTACGAACAAGTACAAATAAGTGCGTTTACAACGAATTTCTTCAAGCCTTCCTTTGTTAATGTATATGTTTACAACGAACGATTTGTTTTCTTTAAAATATTGAGACCTATCAAGACATATTTTTCGCAATTTGTATAATTTATTTTTAACAGATAAGTATCGTAAAATTGTGGTAAACAGCCGGGTGCGGACAGAAAACCTTTACGGGAATTCCAGAAATTTGAATTGTATAAGAATATTACGAACATGTGTATCTAAATGAGCAATGTAACTATTGGTGAAGTGCAAAAATAGTTCAACTTCTCAAGAAAGTATTGTTAAAATGTTTTTAAAGAACTGCGTTTCTAGACCACTTAAGGAAAATGTTAAACATATGATTGCATTTCTTTTGAAAATAGTCTAATGTAGTATTCGTAATGAATTTGATTAATTATTGATCCTGCTGAGGTATTTGCAAACAAAGGTAACCGCCCTCTTATGGCATAATGTTAAGAAATGTTATCTTCTTCTTTGAGTGCTTTATCTCTTACGAGACGTAGCGATCTTCTCTCCTATGCTTGTGTTGCGAGTTTAAAGTACCACAGACATAGAGGACCTACAGCTTAACGTGGGCTCAGAACCACGGGAAGCGTAAACACTTCTATTCCAGAGAAGATATGCTAGGCAGATGCTAGACGAATGTTATATGAGTATATTAGTGGATACAGTTCTTAATGTAATAAACCTTCTTACCCTATATACAGGGTGTTCCTAAATATCATGTACATACGGAAGGAGGTAATTCTTTGGCTTATTTCATGACTAAAAGTTCATATAAACATAGGTCCGCAAACGCTTCGTTACTGATCTACGGGGTGTTGAAATTTCAAGATTTTTTTACTTTTTTCTTTATAGCTCCTGCAGTTTTTGAAATATTTAGCTCAAATTTGGAATACAGGTTACACTGCAGGGCTTACATCATTGGGCGTCACAGATACGAAAAAACTACAGGAGAACAAAAAGATTCTAAACAAAACAGGAAACTAATTTTGTATTTTAGAATCTACCAGCGGCGCACCGCAAAAAAGTTCAGGGGGAGAAAAGGGGGCATGACCCCTGAAAAAGTATCTCCCTGTAGATTCTCACAACCATTTTGCACGTCCAATGATGTAAGCCCTGCAGCGTAACCTGTATACCAAATTTGAGCTAAATATTTCAAAAACTGCAGGAGCTGTAAAGAAAAAACTAAAAAAATCTTGAAATTTCAACACCCCGTAGATCAGTAACGAAGCGTTTGCGAACCTATGTTTATATGAACTTTTAGTCATGAAATAAGCCAAAGAATTACGTCCTTCCGTATGTACATGATATTTAGGAACACCCTGTATATGTATATTTTATAACTTTTTTTAATTTACAATCTGTCATCCATCGATGACACTCCTATATTCACCACGGAGTGGTATAATATAGGGCTTCAGATCAGCGCCGGATTTAGACCTTACGGGCCCCTAAGCAAATTTTATAGTGCGGGCCCCCTATTTTTTTTCTTGTACGATACAAGCACAATGGGAACGTAACTAACGCCAAGGTCGGCAAGTCAAAACTGCCTAATCACAGCCGCGTCTACAGGCTTATATTCTCGTGACCGTATGCCTAGAAATTTCGAGATGCATTCTCCAGTTCATTCCAGTTTAATCGCGAACCACACGAGCGCTCTGGGTGATTCATCATGGCACTAGGACATTCTGATACGCAACACAGTGGCGTAACAATATATTTTTTATATTTTTTTACTTGTGGTGCGGGCCCCTTTGTGGTGCGGGCCCCTAAGCAGCTGCTTATGTTGCTTATGCTTAAATCCGGCGCTGCTTCAGATGCAGTCGATTGGCCATTTTCGTTGAGTCTTCATTTGGTTATGACGTTTGCGAGTTGTTCAACAAATGCCATGTCCATGATGGTTTGAAGCTAACTTATTTATTTCATCTATCACATGACACATTGAAGCTTTCGTGAATTGTTTGGTTGCTAACAGACCATGACTTCTTCGCCAATATTCTCAGTAGTTTCGATTGAGCCGTTTGTATAATGTTTACTGTCGTTTTCTTCACACTTCTCACATTTTTGCGCCGTATATCCATACAGATTCTGTATTGATTTATATATGGGTATTGGTATACCATTGACTCTCTTACCGCACATGTGTGTTTTGTCGTAAATGTTACTGGTACAGATTAGTTTTGTCTATTTTAATTTGCCATTTACTCACTGACTCATAAATTAGCTTAGCTTTACCGCACAGCGCTTCGACAATGCGCAAGCGGTACAAACGAGGATCATGATAATGATTTACTCACTGACTCACTATAGTATTTGTTAAATTTGCAGTTATAATTTTTATAAACAAATTCAAACAATTGGAAATATTCAATCACAAAAATATACTGAACTATAAAACACGAATCAGAAATGAACTAAATGTATGTATTGATCAAAGTAAGTCGATATGTATTGTCATTTAATAGAGTATTTAAATGTTTACATATGTAAATAGCAATACCGAACTCCCTGGTTGAACTACAGTATTTCATTCAGTTGGTCTTCATAGGTTCGCCTGAAAAATCCTGTAGTTGCGTGACTCATCCGGTAGCACGTATTGTTATTATTTATTTTATAATTGCCAAAACCGCACGTGTTCGTGTTTAAAAATACAATACATGAAGGGAATCCATGTCCTTGCTGGTATGTTAATTTAGTGTTCACCAAGTACGTAGCAATGGCCAAGAAATTATATAAAGTGGGTGCAGCCTCATGTCAGAATTCAAAGTTAATTTGCTGAAACGGTAGCATAAATTAATTTACCGCCAAGGAAAATAAAAATATGAATAGTTTTTTTTTCGGGATTAATATTATTTTTGTATACAATTAGCAATGAGAAATTTTAAAGAAAATTGCATATTTGATCATTTTATATTTATGTAGATTAAAGTAATCAATATTTTTTTACATCTTCAAAAGTCGCCATTTCATCGTTTACAATTCAATGAAAACATCTAGTTGGTTAAATTTAAGCACTGTTGTTAAATAATGTAGGCTACCTAAAAACGAAATAGGTAGTTAATTATACTACAAGTTTTTGCAACTCATTAGTGAGTTAAAACAAGGAAAACGTCATATACCAGGTACTAAAGATTGCAGCAACAAATTTGTATTTTAAAAGTCAGTCTCAGAAATGCCGTTTTGCAGTAAAAGTAACATCTTCAGAAAAGGGCCATGTAGGCGAATTTTTAATTGTGTTGATGTGAAGGAACGTCTAATTTTTCTCCACGCGCTTTGTGCTGTTTAACCTCACAATACCTTTACTTAAACGCACCAAACATCAATTGAAAATACAATTTGTAACATTTATTACAGTTTTTTAAATGAATAACGTCTCTAGACTGGATTTAACGCTCTTAAGTACTTAATACTGTTTATGATGTAGATTGTAAATGCAAATAAAATTTAAAAATATTTAGTACAGTTGCTACAATTGTTTATTACTGTAGAACATAATATGTATATTTTTGAATGCCTAAATTCACCGCGATTACTATCATCCTATAACATCTTTTACACTTGGCAAAACTGGTTTTTGGATTTCTGGACTGTTTAAGAATCCTCAACAAACAGCCTCAAACAATCTAACTATCATCACATTGGAGTATTTATGTCATAACTAAAACAATAACAATATTCCTTCTAAATAAAGACTTTTGGCTAAAACCACAAGTGGATAGATTTAAGACAATGTACATTACACCTAACATACCGGTTCTTTACATTATAACAATATAAATTAAAATTTGTAAACCATTCTAACCTAACTTTCGTACAGACAGAATTTGTTCAGTTCTGTATGAGACCCCAATAAGCAATAAATAGGATAGAATAGGAAGAACCAACAAAATCGAAAAAACCAAAAGCGGGTATCTTCTAAATTGTTTAGAATCTGCCGCTGTCTGCAAAAGCTTACAAATCCTACTGCTTTCTGACAACATATTTTTACTGTGGGGAGAACTTGGTAGTGTTCATAATATGAATTTTCTTTATTTAAATTAAATAGTGTTAATCTTTAGATATTGCACTAAAACTTGCAATGTAATACTACCTGACAGCATAACTACACCTGTGTGTAAATAATTATTGATAGATATTGTAAGTAACGCGTCTAGCTTCGTTGGACATTTTAAACGCCCACTTTCACCACGTTCAGAAAACTAAGAAACGTTTACGAAGATCGTTATTCCTGCTAACGTCATATGCATTCAGAAATAAATATTTTGTGTTCTAGAGTAATAAATAATAAATTGTAGTGATTGCACTATATGGTGATAACTATTAAATAATTGTATGAAAAGTTATAAACTGTTTGGCTTTAGTAAAGGCACATGATTTCTTTTCCACAGCCAAACTTTATTGAAAATTTTGTTGATATCGCTGTATATTTGTTTACTACGATAGAAACTGATCTAAGCAGCTTTTTATACTTGTATAGAATAAATTTGTTTTTGTTTAAAAATTCTCATTGGCATGGTAAAAGACATGGTAAAGACTCGTGAAGCAATATCATTAACAGATCAGCAGATTTTGCCCGTTAGTGACATGAAAATCTACTGCGAATCACCATAAAAATAAGTCAAACTCTAACGTCTTTGCCAGTTATTAATTCTCAGGGCAAATAATTGGTAGTTATACGCAAGTGGTTCTAATTTTATCCTTTCAATCTTGTTTTTTCCACGAATAATTGGTTGAAGAAATAGCGACACTGAAAGTAGAGTAATTTCTTCTAATATTCATCTTACGAGTGATTTGTCATCGACAACCGCTCTTGTGTGCATCAAAATTAAACTAGATAACATCACAACCAGGAATGATATACTTAATAAATAGATTAAACTATATAATGGGCGGTAGTAGGCAAACATTTGTAAATTGCTAATGTAATACCGTTCCATTTATGATATTGAAAATACCGTGCAATCAACAAGGGGTTTATGATACATATACATATATAACATGTTCCCATTAATTCTCTGTTTCTGGTTTATTTCGGTAAATCCAAACATCGTTGTGCCATACTAAAATAATCGTGATTTGTGAGAAATATCAACTATAGATTAATCACACAGCACATATCTACCTAACATAAGAAAGTACAACCTGTTATGACTAAGAAAGATACCGTGACATTCAGTATATAGGCGTTTTTAATTTTTAACGCACCAGTTGAAGAAAAATTCTTGTTTATTCATGAACCTAAAATTACGAGACCATTTTTATTTTTGCGAAGTTTATTTTTATTTTATTGTTATTCTATTATAGATATTAATATTATTTATTAGCTACAAAGGGGGGTGTGATAATCAATATAGTATTCTGAATATTACAGTTACAGCGTAAAAATTTATCTAAATATTTTAATTGGTAGGAAGTTTTAGTAATAATTAGTTACTGTACCTTACTTATCACATCAATTTTATTAAATTGTACGCAAGCATTCCTGAAAACATAAACCCTGTTGGGAACTTCTGATAGTGGCTTGCTGTGGAAATGGACGCTGATAAATATAAACATACCACAATATGTAGGAAACTAATATACAATAATGTATCTAGTTTTGGCAATAATGTTTCTTAAAAAGTCAACTAGGTAGACATTATTTTTAAGTTGCAGTATTTGTTTCAACTTTTGATAATAGACTGCAAGTATCTCTCTTCGTGTTGAAAATAACCCTATATATAAGTAAATGGGAGTGACAGATGGTAAAAAATTGTTGAAACCTCTATTTGGTTTGGAATATTTACATATAACCTGATAATATAGCCTGAGTACAAAGACTTGCCTGTCACGCCACAACTTAAACATCTCCCATTTGAAAGCAACCGACCTATCAACCTAGGTACATAATATTTGAATGCAGATTCTCATTGTCTTTTTAACTATATGTAGATTACTCCCATCTTTGTATAACAACACTTTTGAAGTAAATTCATCTAAATCTTCTAGTATAGGTTGGCCATGGAAACAACTTTATCTGCATTATCATCAGGTAGGCGAGGAAATCAATTGCATATTTCCATGTAACAGCTACGTAAATATGTACATATTATATTGATATGTATATAGTTGCTTACTTTCTTATATCGCGTTAAAGACTTTCCATTACCAAACTATTGTAGTTAAATATTTATTTGCATTTATTTCAAAATGTTGCTATGTAACAATAGCGTTTAATTACATGGTCAATATATTATACTGAAGCGTTCGCAGGCCGTTTAGGCCCATCCCTTTATGTGGAGGTGGTGTCAGGCAAGGCTAAACTGGTATGTGCTCTTGCACTAGAAGGATCCTCATGCGGGTTAGCGTGTTGGTGCGTAACCCTGCTTGTCCTGCTTACTGGTATATGGTGTGTGTGTGTGTATGTAGGACCATTTTAATTCTCTAGTGTGATTATAAAATGAGAATTGCCGTTTATATGATCCCCAAATCCAAATGGAGATCGAGACCCAATACTGGCTATCTGAATCGCTGCCGCCTATCGAACCGGAAAAATTTTACACTATTACAGTCAAAGGCCGACTCTCTGAGTACTAAGCCATCCCAGACCTAATTAGATGCTTAAAGAGAATTGAAAAGAAGTTCAGAATAGTTGCGAATATACCATACATAGAATACAGATTGTAAACAAAAGTTGGTTATCAGTTCCCCAACTACACAATTCATAAGTTTCTACTACCACGTTGTAGAGATTTTCCATCCATGTACGAATGTATAAAGTTTATTCACATAATTTAGGATAGCAAGAGTAAATATTACTTCGGGAGTGAAATGTAATGTCATGTATTACATTATAAAAACTTGAATATTCTTCGTACATATTTACGTTTTATTTCTAAATTGTAAGACTTCCTCATTTGTGTGTCTATACAGGGTGTTCTTTAAATGCCTCATGTATTACATTATAAAAACTTGAATATTCTTCGTACATATTTACGTTTTATTTCTAAATTGTAAGACTTCCTCATTTGTGTGTCTATACAGGGTGTTCTTTAAATGCCTTAAAAGCTTCAGGTAGAATTTTTCCTTTATGAATGCTTAATACAAATCTTCAAAAAAAAGTAGGTATTTGGAGCTTAGTTTTCTTGTACGAGAGTGTTAAAGTTCATATCTTTAAAACAGAATTTCATGGAAACAATAACGAGACCTTTAATGTTGCACGTATCTGCCGATAAGTGACTGACTGCCACTTGATTATGTAAAGATTAATATTGAGTTGACGCTCTAGTTGCTTTTCTGGAAGTACTGTTAAAAATGATAAATTTCGTAAATACTACATTTAACAACAGTGCAAGGCCATGGTATTGTGACGAAAAGTAGAAAATTTGTTTTTCGACATTTGTCAAATGCTTCATGTAATGTCGGCCTACTAATTAAATTCTCCATAAATGCAAAGACATCGTCAACGTTGCCAAGTATAATATTCTTTAAGTGTCTCGTGTGAGGAAACTAAGCACTATAGGAAGTTCGTGTTAGTGTTTTTGAGGACTGTATTTCTTACAGAAGAGTGCTACCTGAAGCTTTTAAGGTATTTAAAGGACACCCTGTATATAATATACAGGGTGTTTCGAAATTCGCGCCCACGGACTGTGGGATGGTGTTATGCGACAAAAACTAACAAAAAGTTTCTCTACCATTTTTCCATCAGACCACTATTTTTCGAGCTACCGACGTTTTAAAAATCTGAAAATCGCAGAAAAAAGTGTTGAATCTCAACTTATGAGTGTTTAATCAATTGGTTAAACTTAATAATAAGTTTTTAAAAACAAAAGAAGGTTCAAACTATAATTATGACGAGTACATAATTACATTTGTTCAAAATGTCCGCGTTTTGCTACTAAACATGCTTCAGCACGTCGTTGTACTGCTCGAACAGAGTTGCGTACCATCTCCGGTGTTATTACTCGCGCTGCCTGAAACACGCGGTTTTGCAGCTCATTCAGATTGGCCACTGGTGTTTTGTAGACCAACGATTTTAGGTAACCCCATAAAAAGAAGTCGCATGGCGTTAGATCGGGCGAACGAGGCGGCCAAGCAATTGGACCGCCTCTGCCAATCCAGCGATCAGGGAAATAATGACCGAGGTAGTCACGTACAATTTACGCGAAGTGAGGGCTCGCTCCATCGTGCAAAACCGCGTGTTTCAGGCAGCGCGAGAAATAACACAACGACGTGCTGAAGTGTGTTTAGTAGCAAAAGGCGGACATTTTGAACGAACAAATGTTGTAAGTACGTACTCGTTATAATTATAATTTGAACCTTCTTTTGTTTTTAAAAACTTGTCATTATTAAGTTTAACCAATTGATTAAACACTCATAAGTTGAGATTCAACATTTTTTGCTGCGATTTTCAAATTTTTAAAACCGCGGTAGCTCGAAAAATAGTGGTCTGATGGAAAAATGGTAGAGGAACTTTATGTTTAGTTTTTGTCGCATTACACCATCCCACAGTCCGTGTGCGAGAATTTCGAAACACCCTGTATATATATACAAGGTGTCCCTAAATTGCATTAAAAACTTCAGGTAAACTTTTCCCTTAAGAATTCTTAAGACAAAATTGCAAGAACAAATTTGCTACGCAGCTTAGTTTTCTTGTACGATGGTGTTAAAGTTCATACCTTTAGTGCAGAATTTTAGCGAAACGGTTATAAGAAATTAAGTAAAACATGTATTTGCTTAATGAGGAAACTTAAATTAATTCAAAACCGCTAATTAACATTGAATTAGCAGTGTAGTTCTTCATTTGGAAGTACTATTAAAAATCATACTTTTGTTAAATGTACAATTTGACAACAATGCAGGTGCATGTGTACTGTGATAAAATAGTATATTAAAGAACTAGTTTCATAAGGCCTTTTCTTAACGCACGAGTCCAAGTTTGAAAAACGAGACGCGAAGCGTCGAGTTTTTCAACGGACGAGTGCGACAAGTGGTCTTATGAAACGTGTTCTTTATACTATTTTTTC